>JADRCH010000172.1:2578577-2596376 GCA_019843965.1 Rhynchomys soricoides
AAAAAAGGAAGAAGGAAGGAAGAAAGAAGGAAAGAGGAAGGAAGGAGAATGGAGGAAGGAAGGAGGAAGGAAGAAAGAAGGAAGGAAGAAGGAAGGAGGAAGGAAGGAGGAAGGAAGAAAGAAGGAAGGAAGAAGGAAGGAGGAAGGAAGAAAGAAGGAAGGAGGAAGGAAGGAGGGAGGAAGGAGGAAGGAAGGAAGAAAAAGGATGGAATAAGAAAGAATGAAGGGAGGGAGGAAGAAAGGAAGAAAGGAATGAGGAAGAAAGGAGGAAGGAAGAAAGGGAGGAGCAAGAAAGAAAAAAGGAAGGAAGAAGGAAGGACAGAAAGAAGGAAGAAGGAAGGAAGGAAAGATGGGAGGAAGAAAGAAACAAGAAGAAAGAAAGAAGGAAGGAAGAAGGAAGAAAGGAAGGGTTTATTTTGGCTCATACTTGGAGGGTAGTTCATCATTTCTGGAAAGTAATGGTGACAGGAACAAGAGGTAGCTGGCCACACAGTGTCCCCAATTTGGAAGCAGACAGAGACGAATTCTGGTGTTCACATACCTTCCTTCTTTTCATTCAGCCCAGGATTCAGACCATGGAATGGTGTATTTAGAGTGGGTACTTCCATCTGAGTTAACCAGATCTGGAAAATCCCTTTGGACACACCCAGACTCTGATCTCCTAGGTTGTTCTTTCTATCACATCAAGGTTTGGACACTAAGGCATGGGAAGAAGGAAGGGTCATCAGCCGGTAGGTTCACCATCACTGGCAATGCCATCAGCTCTGTCTCTCAGTCTGTGAATTTGAGGGGCCTCAGCAGCACTCCTCTCCATAGGAGGCCATGGCTGTGATGGTATCAGCTTTGTTATGATGGTCACTTGTCAACTTGAAAAAGACGGACATCATCGGGGAAGAGTTATAATTGGTCCTTGGCATCCCTGGGAGGGGTCATCTTACTTAAGTTAATTGATATAAGGAGAGCATGCATGGGCACATTTGTTTGCTCTTGGCTGTGTATCTGATGTCATTAGCTGCTTGAAGTCCTGCCTTAACATCATACAATGATGGACAGAAACATGAAATTGTAAGCTGAAATTAAACCCTATTTCCACCACCCAAATTACCTTCGGTCAGTGGGTTTTTTTTTTTAAATCACATCAGCAGAAATGGGACGAGAGCATCCTTGTTGACTTCAGTTTATGACCTGTGAATCCATGTCCCTGTGTCTCCCAAGGCTCTGTTGCTTAAACAGGGCTCCTCGGTGCCCGAGATGATCTGAGAGTCAGGCTGGATCTTCTCAGTACAAGGTCCTGGTGTGTGGGGTGGGTAGGTGGCCTCCTGGTGAGATCCAGTTTCCCAGGAGAACTTGGGGGAGATGACAGTCAATGGCACATCAGGCATTCTGAGTTTGTCCTTGTGGGATGTTGTCCTAGTTAGAGTTACTATTGCTGTGATGAAGCAACTTGGGGAAGGAAGAGTGTATTTCACTTACATTTCCACATAATAGTCTATCAGTGAAGGGAGTTAGGAGTTGAAGCAGAAGCCATGGAGGGATGCTGCTAACTGACTTGCTCCTCATGGCTTGCTCAGGCTTCTTTCTTATAAAACCCAAGACCACCAGTACCTCCCACCTACAGTGGGTTGGGACTTCACTCATTGATCACTAATTAAGAAATACCTTACCGTTGTATCTTATGGTGACACTTTCTCAATTGAGGCTTTTTCCTCTCTAAAGACTCTAGCTTCTGTCAAGTTGACGTAAAACTAGCCAGGACAACTGACCCCTTGTGAGACTGACACACAAACATAGCACTTTTCAATTAGACATTTTCTTTCTCATTTATCCTTGAATAGAACATTATTATTAATATCACAATATAAAACATAAATAACTTTAAGAGTCCCATAGTCCTTACAAATTCAAACACATTAAAAGTTTAGTCTCTTTAAAATACTCAATGTCTAAAACTCCACAAAGTTCAAAGTCTCTCAGCTGTGGTTTCCTGTAAAAACCAAAACTAAGTCAAATATCTTTCTTCAAGAGGGGAGGACCATGGCACAGTCACAGTCTGAACAAAGCAGGACCAAGCTTCAACAGTGTAAATATCTCAGTGACCAATGTTTGGGAGTATCTTCTTAATCACAACACATTTCTTATCTCTAGTTAACCAGCATCGAATAACCCAGCAAAGCAAAGGTTTTACTTTAGTGGTTCTGGTCTCTTGTTAACTGCAGCTAACCTTTCAGTCCCAGCTGACCAGAACTACAGATTCTTCACACAAAAATCCCAGATCTTTGAGGCAGGAAGAAATACCTTTAATCTGGACCACACCTTTTGCTGGAAGCCTACATAAGGATGTGGAAGCTTTTCCTCTTTGCCTTCTTGCCCTGGCCTTGCTTGCAAGTCCACTCCCCCATTGGCATTAGAGCTGACTTTTTGGGGACCCCAGCATCTACCAGCTGGGACATCCAGCCTTATGAACTGAGTAACTTCTAGATTCTTGGAGATTCCATTTATAGCCAGTCATTGTTGGATTAGCTGGACCACAAACTGTAAGTCATTCTAATAACTCTTTCATATATATATATATATATATATATATAGAGAGAGAGAGAGAGAGAGAGAGAGAGAGAGAGATTCATTCTATATGATGTTACTCTATAGAACCCTGACTAATATAGATTTTGGTGACAGGAGTGGGGTATTACTGCGACAGACCTAACCATATTTTGAGGGAGGATTGTAAAGGGCTTCAGAACTTTGGGCTAGAAAGGTCAGAGTGCTGAGAGCTCAGTGGGCTGTTCTGTAGGCTCTTGGAAGGTGAGAATGTTGAGAGCAGTGTAGACAGGCTTGGCTTGTGAAGTTTCAGAGGGAAGGAAAAACTCTACTGGGATTGTTGTGTGAAGAATCTGTAGTTCTCACCAGCTGGAGCACAAATGAAAGCAAAAATCTCTCACAGGCGTGCCCTCCCCCAATTTCAGATTTTAGTTAATTCCAGGTGTAGTCAATTTGACAACCAATAATAGGCATTACAAAGTCACTCCGTGTCAACTTGACACACAATCATATCTTCTTATGCTGTGATTAATTTCCATATGAAAACAATAATTAGGTTATGATGTCTAAACAAACTGTAACTATTCCACCCTCAATTACAAATGGTTGTATACGTAACTAGGTCATAATCATGCCCAACATGATATAACTAGCCTTGTATAACCGCAGATGCATTATACATTTAGAATAGGTGGCAATGTCCCTTGAGGGACATTGTTTTAGTATCTCAAATGTAAATATTCTCTTACCAAATTCTTAATATCTCAGACCATCAAAATCCCCTTAATTGATGTTACATCACATGATAAAGAGATTGAGGAAAGAAAAGACAAATATCGGTACAAATGCATTCTTAACAAAATATGACAGAAACACCCACATCCGCTATTATCGTCATTTTTGTAACTGGTCACATGGCTTTCGATGGCACTTATGACGACCTTTCTCATTTCCTCCTCGGCTTCTCTTTCTGTATTTCTGATAGTCTCTGAAAGAACCTCAGCAGGTCTGGGCGCATTTCCTGGTGGAGTGACCCATGCCTTCATTCCTGATGAGTCTGCGCTCTTTGTCATCATGCCTGGACTAAGCTGTTATAGTTAGACGCCCAGTCCAGGCATCTGCTGCAGGGGGCACAAGGATCTTCATCTGGATCCAGACTGCAGGGTCTGGGAGGCTGATCCTCCTGTGGCTTGGAGCTACGGAGAGAGGAAGGCAAGGCATGCATGAGCTTAAAGACTGATGGGTGAATGAGACTTTGTTGGAGTTTGTGTTTTGTTAATTATATGTTTCTAAGATGTAATGTTAGCATCCTCGGGCCAAAGAAGACTTCTCTCACAACCCCACGATCATTCATTAATATTCCCTATGGCTGTAATCATACTGTTCTACTGCTGGTCTCTTAGTATAGAATTTCTGGAAATAGGACATTATTCATGCCAATTGACTCTTTGGTAGGATATGTTCTGGTACTGGTTCCGTTTTTCTCCACTGGATAAGTCCAGTGCTGTCTCAGGCAGAATGAAAGGGATGCCTTTCCGCTCTCAGAGCCTGGACCTTGGGCAGCGTGACCTGAACTGTCTGCTCAGACAATCATTGCAAGCCTGTAAAGGCGTCTTGCTTCTGGCAGCAGGGCTGGACTGTGGCACAGTCCACCAATGAGGCTGCACAGGGAAAGGCTTTCTGGAAGACTCCATGCTGCCTGCTTTTATGACACTCCCTACGGGATGAGTGTGGCATTGGCTTCCAAATCAATACAGGCTTTTCTGGCGATGCAAATCTCGAGAACAGGTTAGGGATGGCGCCATTGATTTCTAAGTGAAAAGAATAAACAGCCTCCCAAACACACCCACACTCCGGATGCCAATGCTCTCTTTGTGATATGTGCTGTTGATAGCACAGAGGCCAGGGCAAGCCAAAGTAAAACCCCAAGGAGGCTATGGAAGGATGCCCCAAGTGCCCCACTTGTGACTCCAGCGCCAGGCTGCCTGACGCAGCTGTGTGTGGTCCAGGCTCCTGCCAGTCACGGTAGAGGGAAACGTATCATTTAGGGTCCCAGAGGACAGACGTCAATGCTCACGCATTTGGACCTTGAATTCTGAGGCATGACAGGAACATTGTGTCAACTCATTCCACTAGGATCAGTCCTGTGGTCTGGGTCATACTGTCTGAGAGTGGCTCAGGCAAGAAGGACAAGTTTATAGCGAGGACCCAAGGAGACGCTCTGGAGACTGAGAACAGGAAGCCAGAGTCTTGGTGTTGGATTCAGCAGAAATGTGTGGTTCTGGGGAGTGACTCTGATTTCTCTTGCCCACGGGTTCCTGTGCTTTTCCGTGTGTTCAGGGTCGAGTAGGCTCTTTTAAAGGCCTCTTCACCTACCACCACATCTGGTGACTGGCACACAGTGAGTATGCACAGCAGCTTGACTTACTGAGTTGCAGAGAGACCTGTGCACGGACTTGGAGTGGACAAGGTGATTCTCTACATTAGTGACTTTCTCATGGCTGTGGAAAGAGTAACTGGCAGAAGCAACTTAGGGGAAAGTTTACTTGGTTCATAATTCAGAGGATTCCAGTTCATCACATTGGGGAAGGTGCAAACAGCACACTGCAAGAGTGGAAAGCGCAGTCGGAAGGCAGTACTAGTTCAGTGGAGAAGCACAGGATTCACCTGTCAGCAGGCAGTATGAGTTAAGTGAAGAGCCACAGGATTCACCTGTCAATGTGTCAGCAACAACAGGCACTGGCCTCTCATTGTCTCCAAATGAGAGGAGTAGCTGCCTTTCCCCCAAAGTATGTCTAAAATACTGAGTCACTTTGATTTGATGAACTCCCACTGGTAAGGTACCCACACCTCAGTGGATGATCCCATGTCCACACACAGGTTGTCAGCACTAGTTAGACTCAGGAAGAGGGTGTGAGGTTGTCGGGCCAGGAGGAGCCAGAGGGATGTAGGAGGGGTATGACAGAGACTCACCGAACACACATGGGACATTCTTGAAGAACAAAGTTAAGATGTTCTTTGAAAACATGTCCCAGCAGCTCTGTGCTCCTCTCTGATCTTTGCCCTCGGCCTTAGGAGGTGACTTGACTGTGTCTGTATATGTGTGATGTGTATGTTGTAGATCTAAAAGGTTTCCCCTAGTGTGGTCTTTAGTCAGGATCCATTCCCAGGAATTCTGTGGCGCTGGAGTCCCCACCAACTGGGTCTCTACAGACCTCTCCTTGGTTGCGGTTTAAAACCCACCAGTGCAGGAACACTCCCTGCCTGGATGGAGAGGTGAGGGCTCCTTGATGACAAACCAACCCGGAAATATCCAGGAGATCTTTATTTGAGTGCCTGGAGTTGATGGGAAAGGCTGTGAGTGCAGGTTGTAGAGGGAAGAAGGAAGCCTGAATTCATTGCCTACCTGGTAACGTCACTGTCATTCCTTAAAAAATTAGCACCAACCACTGTATCATCGGTTCCTGCTTCTCAGAGAACATCATCTCCCTCCTCAGGGCGAGTTACAACTTAGCTTCTCTAGAAACTGGTGTCACTGCAGTTCCCCATCCTGAGCGCCAACATTGGCTGGCAGTTGCCATGGCAGAGCGGGTGCCCTTGAAGGACAAGTTTCAAAATAGAGGTCAGAACAAAGATAGAGTTATCTGGAGCTAGACTATTTGCGAAACATATGATAATTTAGTTCTTAATAGTCTCTTTCCAAGTTTGCCGAAAGAAATCACTCCAAGTGTCTGTGGGAAGGGGGCTGAAGGGTCCTGTTAATGTAGTCTATCCCCAAAGTTTTGCTGCCTTCCTGGTCTCCCTGGGCCACTCAGGATGGGACAGGTGGGCCAGCATAGTGTAGAGGTGGGATGTGCCCATCTCTCTAGTGAGATTTAAATCCAGGCCACGTGACCTAGGAAGGCCAGGGATTTCCTCAAGGATGCACTGAGATGGCAACAGCTGATTAGATAGACAAGACCTTCATTTGGCTGGTGTGGGTCAGACCTGTGACTTTGGCTCACTAGATGGCGTCTACGCAGGCATGGGTGTAGGTGTGAGGAACAGCAGCTTCCACGCATGCATTGGCTTTACTCTTGCATTCAGCAAAGTGAGGGGAGAGTGAGGGGAGATGTCATGTATCTTGAGAGCAAACTGAGTGAGATTTGATACTCAAAACATTAAGGAGGAATTCTGCTTCAGTCTAAGACAAAGAGACTAGGAAGCATCTCCTGCACCAGCATCCCTGTTTGGAGACCTGACTGGACTTGACAATAGGAAGTTATTTGCTGGTTGTCTGGGCTTTGGTCTATGTGAACCAGGAAGAAGCACAGAGTTTGTCAATGGCCCTGCTGTTTCAGCACCCTGGAGGCAGAGGAGGGATCTAGTTATATACAACCTAAAAGAGTAATCCCACCCCACATCCAAGAAACCACTGGAGCCTTTGCTGTAGTGGTATTGTGTTGTGTTGGTCTATAGCACTGTTTGTTGGGCTGTAGCAGTGTTGTGTTGGGCTGTAGTGGTGTTGTGTTGGGCTTTAGCGGTGCTGTGTTGGGGTATAGTAGTGTTGTGTTGTGCTGTAGATGTGTTGTGTTGGGCTGTAGTACGTTGTGTTGAGTTGTAGTCGTGTTGTGTTGGGCTGGATCCAGTCATACACAAGACTTACATTATATGCTTCTCCCTGGCTCAAGAACAGAGGCATCCCTAAAATTTGATTTTCAAGCATTTGTGTCTATCTTGCAGGCAAGACCCAATAGTGCTCCATAGAAGCTTCCACCTTAGAGTCTAACAGTGGCTTCCAGGAGAAGCCGATTCTGATGGCCCAGCTTTCCAGGTAGGGAAACTTAGGCTAAGAAGCCATGGTGAGCTTCTCTGGCTCCAGCCACAGAGAACTTGTCCTCCTGGACTTGGACGTTTTTCCAGAGTATTGTAAAAGGAAGGAGCTTGATGTGTTCCATTTATTGTGGGAGGTAGGGGACCTTGGGGGTTCCTCTTGGTGCGGGAGTACAATCAACTTCCAGGTGTGAGAATATTGCCTTCCTTGCCTCAGCCTTCTCACACTTGTGCCTGCATATTCTGTAATTTAAAACTACACCAGTCCACCTCCATGCTGCTGTACTTCATCCTGATCAAGAGTCAGAGCACCTTTACTGTGAAGGGCCACATGGGAAAGGTTTTCAGTCTATATGGTTCAGTTCAGCTGCTCTGGAGCTGAAGAGAGCAGCTTAGGTGTGAATGAACAGACTTAGTTGGTGATGATAAAACTTTCTTCATAAGAATTATGGTAGATGTTTATTTTTGGAGGCCATAGATGTCTCGATCTTGCTTTAGGGCCTCACATATGCTAAGCATAAGATTGGTCCCTGAGCTGTATCCCCAGAACTATCCCGTCTCTTCATTTTGAGACAGGTTATCTCTTAGTTGTCCATCTGTCTTTGAACTGATTCTGTAGCTCAGGATAACCTCCAGACTCCTTAGTCTTGTGTGTCAGCCTCCTGAATGCCTGCACTTGTCGCATGTGCTGCCAGGCCTGGCACTGCCCTAGGCAAGACACTGAGGGCAGAGGCACAGGTAGTACAGGAGAGTGTCTGGGATGGAGTGAGACCTAGCCCACAGGAGTCAGTGTCTCCTGCGTGTGAACAGGGATTTTTCACACATGGCTGGGGGGCAGACTTCCCAGTTCCTTAGGGCATGTGACTCTCCCTAACCCTGTTGCCTGGGTCCATACTTCTCATGAGACCTGGTTGGTCAACCTTGTCCTGCAGCTCTCTGAGTGCAACAACATTCCTCCCTGATGTCACCTTCCTGCTGTTTGCAAATAATGATTAATATCTCTTCTTTTTATAGTTTGTATTAGAGCTAGAGGTCCTGTACTGGCTAGTTTTATGTCAACTTGACACAAGCTAGAGTCGTCTGAGAGGAGGGAGCCTCAACTGAGAAAATGCCTCCATGAGATCCAGTGGTACACAAGTCTGTATAGCATTTTCTGAATGGTTGACCCAGCCCATTGTGGGTGGGGCCATTTCTGGGATGTTGGTCCTGGGTTCCATAAGGAAGTAGGCTGAGCAAGCTAGTTAGCAGTACCCATCCATAGCCTCTACATCAGCACCTGCCTCCAGGTTCCTGCCCTGTTTGAGTTCCTGCCCTGACTTCCTTCAATGATGAACAGCAATGTGGAAGTGTAAGCCAAGTAATCCCTTTCCTCCCCAAGATTCCTTGGCCATGCTGTTTTATTGCAGGAATAGAAACCCTAACTATGACAAGTTGGTAACAGGGCAGTGGGGTTATCTCTGTGACAGACCGGACCATATATATTGTTTTGGGGAGAGGGGGACTATGGAAGAACTTTGGAACTTTGGGCTAGAAAAGCCATCAAGTGCTGAGAGTTTGGTGGGCTGTTCTGTACAACCTTAGAAGATAAGACTGTTGAGAGCAGTGTGATGATGGAGACCTGTGACATTTGAGAGGGAATCAAAGACTCTACTTTCCATAGGTGTGAAGAATCTGTGGTGCCTGCTCAGCTGAGTTGAAGAGTCAACCATGATTAACAAGAGACCAGAACCACTAAAGTCAATTCTTTGCTTTGCTGGGACAATGGGTGCTGGTCGGCTGCAGCTGAAAAATCAGTAGAAGACTGAGATGAATACTTCTAGGAAGTCTTTCCTGAGAGCACACAGAAGCTGTGTTCTAGAAGCAGCCAGGGCTGTACCTAGTGCTGGCAGCCAAACTTGGTAGTCTAAGAATCACCCAGGTAGTACTAGGTTTGAAGGCATGAAGGGGTTATACAGAGAAACTGAGGGTTCACACTGTGAAAGGCCAGGAGAGGCCATTGGCAAAGGTACAGCAATGGAAGCCCCAGGGTTAAAGCAGTCATGGAGAAAGTTGAGCTTTTTCACTATGAAGAGAGCCCAGGAGATTCCATTGGTAAAAGTGCAGCCCAGGTGCAGCTATTTGGTTTGCAGAAGACTCCAGCATTTTGGAGGTGCCAGTATCACGGGATGACCACTAAGAACAGCAGCACTGGTAGAGTGCAGTCTGCCCAACCTTTGAAGACAAATGCATGTATTGTAGGGGCAGAGCCAGAGAAATGATCTAAGCCCCTTCAAGGAGCCCAGAAGATTGTGAGTGACTCCCAGACACTGGATGCTGAATTATTTACACTGTTGGTGTGTGGTTTTGCTCTGGTCAAATTGTGACTGCACCCTGGTTCTTCCCTCTTAAACTAAGAAAGGATTTAATTTTTTTTTTTTAAATTTTACAGAAGCCCACAGTTGATAGACTAAATTTAAAAGAGACTTTTAGGTTTAAAAGGGAGATTCTGGATTTTAAAAAGAAACTGAATTTTAAAAACTATTTTCAAGTTTTAAAGTTTGTAAAATGTTTTTTTGTTGTGATACTGGTATTAATGTGTGATCTTGGGGACGAACAAGAAGGAAAGGTTATGGCTGACAGTGATGCATTTGTGTGTCATGTGTGACAAAGAGTCGATTGTCCTGGCTAGTTTTATGTCAGCTTGACACAGTCCAGAGTCATCTGAGAGGAGAGAACCTCAGTTGAGAAAATGTCCCTATTAGACCCAGCTATAAGGCATTCTTTTAACTAATGAATGATGGAGGAGGACCCAATCCATGGTGGGTGGTGCCACCCCTAGGCTGATGGCCCTAGGTTCTATAAGAAAGCAGGCTAAGCAAGCCAGGGGAGCAAGCCAGTAAGCAGCACTCCTCCATGGCCTCTGCATCAGCTTCTGCTCCAGGTTCCTGACCTGCTTGATTTTCTGCCTTCACTGCTCTTGATGATGAACTATTATACAGAAGTGTGAGCAAAATAAACCCTTTCCTCCCCAACTTGCTTTCTTTGGTGCTGGTGTTTTACCACAATAATTGAAACCATAAGACAGACCCCCATGGCCAGCAGTGCTCACATCCTTCGAGCATGCTCACTGAGCACCTTGAAGTCACCTGTTCAGCCCTTTGTATGGTTGTACCGTGTCTCAGGAGAAGTGAAGGAAACAGCTTTTTCAAAGCCCATAACACCTGAGTGTTCACATGGGCTTCTTTCTTTCTTTCTTTCTTTCTTTCTTTCTTTCTTTCTTTCTTTCTTTCTTTCTTTCTTTTTTACCTGATAGAAAACAAGGTTCTGCTGTGGCATCTTATCAGCATTGTTGGTGGGAGAGGGAACCTTGACTTCTGGTCAATCCTGGTGCAGCTGTTTCCGGATGGTACTTGGGGCTAATTCTTAATAGAAGCATCCAGACAGAAAGCTGTACTGGCTATGGTTTTGTGTGTCAACTTGATACAAGCTGGACTTATCACAGAGAAAGGAACCACTCTTGAAGAAATGCCTCCATGAGATCCAGCTGTAAGGTGTTTTTTCAATTAGTGATCAAGGGTGGAAGGGCCCCTTGTGGGTGGTACCATCCCTGGGCTAGTAGCCCTGGGTTCTATAAGAAAGCAAGCTGAACAAGCCAGGGGAAGCAAGTCAGTAAGTAACATCCTTCCATGGCCTCTGCATCAGCTCCTGCTTCCTGACCTGCTTGAGTTCCAGTCCTGACTTCATTTGGTGATGAACAGCAATGTGGAAATGTAAGCTGGATAAATCCTTTTCTCCCCAACTTGCTTCTTGGTCACGATGTTTGTGCAGGAATAGAAACCCTGACTAAGAAAAAAGTAAGGGGTCTGGTTAGTGGGGTGTTGAGTTTGAATGTCCACAGCAAAGTACAGAGCTGCAGACCAAAGAAGCAACAAACTTCTGGGGGAAAGTGGTGAGCCATAGCCTATTTCAGCAGTCATTTTACACTAAAATCAGTACCATGGAGACAAAGGTGTGTCTGGAGGTGTCCATGCACATAGCTCCCTTGAGAGCATGGCATGCCAGGAGGATGGATCAACTGCATATCCTCCATATCTGATGGTGTTTCCCAAAGAAGCATCAAGAATGGAGACTTCTGGTTTTGTCTTGGACCCCACCACTGTAAGTCCCCCTCTTACAGAGGAGTCTGGGGAGAGGGCAGGCATGTCTGAATCTCCCAGAGGTTCCTGGCCTCATAGCCAAATTGGTCATCAGATTGGCTGGCTTTACCCTCATCTTCCTCAAGGGTGTTGAACTTCCAACATTTGAAATTCTAGGCTCTGTAGGGTACATTGCCACGCCACCTGAAATTCCCCCTCCTAACCAACATCCTCATTCCAGACTGCTGCCACTGCCTGACTCACACACTTGCCACTTCGTGTAAGCTTCTGAAACAGCCTCCTGCACTCCACTACCTTCACACAACACACAGAGGCATCTCTCCAGCCTGTGACATAGCCCAACACTCTTCAGGAGCAAGTCTCCTTGGTACCTTGCTGTTGGTAGAACTTTTATGATCTTGGTTACCTTCCAGAAGCCAGTGTGCCTTTGTCCCACCATTGTCCCAGAGAGTCTCAGGAATCATTCTTCCTTCTTTTTCCTCTGGCCCTATCAAATGGAGCACACTGCATCTTCTCCATCTTTCAGGCATGTCCCCACATGTCACAGCTGTGCTAAGGACAGTGCATCATCTTGAGCCCCAGCTTACATGGGCGTGTGCTCCTCTTGGTCCAGTGCTTTCTCTGACTGTTCAAGCAACTCTGCTCCACATGACCCAAACATCCTGCTCCATACTGCCAGACAGAAATAGAGAGTTAATACCACATGGGAGCAAACATGGACCCTGGAGTTACTGGACCAAGACCCCTTTAGTTCAGGTGAGACAATGTTGAGTTACCCATTGGGGTTCCTTCTCATACCCTACTGACTGCCTTTTCTTCCTGTGAGTCTCTATTCTCCACTACCCCACTGGAGCCCCCTGGGACCCACTTTCATCTTCAAGGTTTGCTCTGGAATCCTTGCCTTGCTCCTTGTGTTTCTAGAGGAGCCTAGATGGACACCAGGACCCTGGCCAGGCTGTTGACATTCCCACTCTATGTGTCCTGGTTTCATGCCTGTTGCTGTGACAAAATTCTCTAATGTAAAGCAACCCAGAAAGTTGTTTATTTCGGCTCACAATTCCAGGTCAAGTTCCATCGCCGTAGGAACTTAAAGCAGGAGCTTACAGCAACTCAGAACTTCCATAGTCAAGGAGTAAATGCACAATGCACTTGCTACTTGTGTGCTCAGCTTGATTTTTCCATTCTCATACAGTCTAGGACCTTCTGCCTAGGGAATGGTGCCTCCTTCAGTGGTCTGGTTCTTTCCACATAAATGAACTTACCTAAATGCCAACACAGTGTAGACAATCCTTCAGTGGACTTTTAATTTCCAGTTGATTCTCAATTGTATCATATTGACAATTAAAGCTAACTACACATGGGCAGGCTCCATGAAGGCTCTCCCTTGGGCACAGTCCACCATATTGAAAACTGCATTGACCTAAGGCCTTTTGTTTCAAGTGTGGCATGGTCTCAGTAAACATAGTGGATGAAGGAAAACAGGCATGATGCTCCATTTATTGTTTAGTATCTGGAAAAGAAGGTCACCTGCTGGTTTGTGGGCACCCATTGGTTTAGAAACCCAAATAGTCATGGCTATTAAGTCCTGGAGTGAAGCTGAGCAGTTGTGTAAGATGTGCCCTGTATCCTCCATCTTTCTGATGCTCTGAGGTGATGTGTGAGGTTCTCACTAGTCTTCTGTGTTGATGGGACTGGGTGGGGGAGGCAGATACTTGTCTTCCAGTAACACTGGTACCTTTAGCCTTCTCCTGCCGGGGAGCCCCACATCCTCATCTGGGATCATGAAGACAAACCTGCACTCTCTTGACCTGTGGCTGACTGTTTATAATGGAAATACTGTCATACCTGAAAGGCAAGCAACAAAAGAACTCTGGGATCGTTCTTGCTCACTTGTTTCTTCTGCTTCAGATCTCTATTGTGAGCACATTTTTAAAAAAAAAAAGAAAGAAAGAAAAGACGAGGTTATTTATTGATCAAAATGCCTGGCACAACTTTCTCCATTTATTAAAAATTCCTCCCATTACTATAGAAACGGCACCCAAACAAACAGAAATTACCCACAATTTTCTATTGTCAAAGATCACTCATGAGATTGGGCAGCCGAAGTGAATCCCCGGGGATACTAGGAAAATTACATAATTATCTACAAAGTGTGTTAATGTCGAGAAAGAGAATGGCTTTCACTGCGTTTGCCACCCCTGACCCCAGAGCACAGTAATTCCTGGCAGGGTGATTGCAGGCACTTTCCCACTGATGGGCAGTGGCAACTGCTGTGAGATCCAAGGATATTTCTGGCAGTTTCAAATAATTAATTCTCTGAAATAGGAAAGAGAAAAAGCCACTGCATGGAAGGATGGGTAGGTAGATAAAACGAGAGAGACAGTTGTCACCCTCTCCATTCAGTCATTGGAAGAACGCCCCAGGATGGGAGGCTTGCCATTTTAACCCTGGGAATGTGGCTTGGGAACTGGGAAAGAAGCCTCTATGGCAGAAGGCTGTATAGTTTGATGGGACCTGAAAAATTGGAACAACCAAGCAGCCACTTTTAGCTAATGAACAATTCTAGAGGCACCATCAGCAGGAAGGAGTATTTACTCACAGCAAAGGAGTAAAACAGAAAGCCACAGATTCCCTAATTAGTAAGACCTCAGTGGAAAGTATCTCCCACTCCAAACTAGGCTCCCACGCTGGGGCAAATGATTTCCATTGTGAGGGGGTCGATTGTGAATATCCAAAGGCAACAACTGAAGAGCACGTTTCACCTTAATGCTGACAGCAGTATGACAATAGTTGCTGCTCAGATAGGGCTGTGAAGATTCGAAACTCTGCCACGCTCCGGGTGTTCATTTCAGAAGGGAAGGAAATGGCACCTTTGGCTCCACAATGACACTGGAGTGATTTTATCAATGGTCATGGTTAACCTTGGTCATCAGCTTAACTGAGTCTCTGATCAACTAAAAGACATACTTCTGGGCCCTTTTAGGTAGGCATTTCTCAGAAGGATTAAACATGGGGGAAGACCCTTCATGAGCATGGTGAAAGGACTCTAGTCATCTCGGTCCTGGTGAGCATGGCTCTGGCAGGCCTTGTCTTTCCCCTAACCTCTCTGCCTTGTTAGAAACCTTTAGATTACATTTCTAAAGCCAGCCTTGTAGGTCTATTCTTTATTTGGGCACTTCCTCCTCCTGAGGCTGACCAACAAGGTCCAGCTATCAAAGTATTGAAATCCAGCAATCCAAAGCTCCCATTTGGCTCACCCAATTAACATGCTCAATCAAAACAAACCAATTTATTCTGACTCGAGAGCTTTCCCTTTGTACCTTTATAAACTGCCATTTGCCTATGGTCACATCCCATGTCTCCTCTCTATCTAGATGCAGTCCTTTGTCCATCTCCCTCTCCCTTCCCTTCTCCCTCATCCTCTATCTCCTGTCTTTGTTTCTGATTCTCTTCACTCTGTCCCTCCGGGACTTGGAGTTGGGGTCTGGGGGAGGGGGGTCCTTTCACATGGGTAGCACCTTCTGGCAGCCAGATATTAAAAAAAATCTAGGGAAAGGCTATAGCTGTTGTCTGTCTGCCTTTGCTTCCTCCTAGTGAGAGTTGAACCTACTCTTGCTGTTTCCAACTTCAGAACCAGCTTCTTCAGGCTTCCAACGTCGACAGAAGACCAGCAGCTCTCCGAGAATCCTTCAGAACCAGACTACGACTGGTGAGACAACCAGCCCACTGGCTCTTTTCCCTCCAGCATGCAGATAGGCATTTCTGGGCTACCCAGCCCATATTGTGTAAGCCCATCTAGTAACCTCCCCAAGCCCCATTGCAACACTTCTCCATTCTACTGGTTCTGTTACTCTAGAGAACCCTGCGAGTCCAAACACCGATCAGAAATCAGTTCTCCGAGAATAGGAGATTTCCTTTTATACCCTAAAGTGTTCTTATTAATGTCAAATGTAAATTTTGGATCCTTCAGAAACTCAGGGAATCTTTGATCAACTTCACTTTAAAGAACTACTTGACTTAGAAAGTTGTTCATGAACTGGCTTCTTGTGTTTCTCACCTGTTATCTGTATTATTCTGCTGTCTGACACTGTGGGAGATGTTTGCTTCATGATATAACTTCTTAGTATAATTTTCAGTGAGTGGATGTGGGACAGGGGACAAGAATTCTTCCTTGGCTGTCTCGAGGTGACATTCAAAGTGGATAGTCAGAACAATCTCAAAATGCCACCATTCAAAATATTCAGGTTTTTCAAAATCCGCACAAGTATTTGCACAGGGAAATATTTTTTTCAGCAACCCCATGGTTCATGATGAAGTTCACACTAATGAGAGGTTTCAAATTTCCTGGGAGGTTCATGGGGAAATCACCTCTGGGAAAAATGTGGAAGGACACGGAGAGGTGGAGCCAGTCTTCGCATGACCTGAGATATTCAGAGACTTCAAGAATCCACACAGGATCAACATGAAGGTGACCTGGGTTCCTGTCCTGAAATGGTAGCAATTCTCAGCTGGGGCAAGAAACAGGTGTGGCTTGCTCCTCTTCAAAAGTGTGCACAGACATTGTGAATTCTAGTTTTCTTTCCACGAGAACTTGAAGGTTTGGGAAGGGAGCGACTGCAGAAGAGTGGGAGGGACCATCCTGGGGGATGGGTTACTCTGGCTCTGTATGCACAGCTGCAGATCCATTGCAAGCCATTGACTCAGATATTTTAAAGGTGTGCAAATCTTTCCCCACTAACAGTGCTAAGAGGTACGGTGCTGAGACAGAGACAGTCAAGCTGGTTCACAGCTTCCTGTGTCCTGGACCAGAAATGAGCGCCTGCATCCAAGCAACAGTCCTGGAATCCTTGGATAGGTTCACCACCACACACCTGGCTTCAAGTTCTTCCCCTTCTTATTATTGTCTGTGGACTACCTCCCTACAAAGCCCACAGTCTCCTGAGGAGATGCCACTGCAGAGCGTCTTAGTTACTTTCCCTGGTGCCATGACAAAGTAGCCTGACAAAAGCAACTTAATGGAGAAATGATTCATTTGGCTTCATTGTTTCAGGGGAAGTGTTGGTGGGAGGTCTAGCGGCAGGAGCTGTAGACAGCAGAAGGTCACATTGTATCCAGCATCAGGAAGCAGAGAGAGAGAGAGAGAGAGAGAGAGAGAGAGAGAGAGAGAGAGAGAGAGGGATCCTGGTTCTCAACTCACTTTCTCCTTTTATATAGTCCAGAATGCCAGCCAATGAGATGGGGACCCCTACTTTTAGGGTGGGTCTTCCCACCCCAATTAACCTAGCCAAGATAATTCCCAATAAGCATGGGTAGCGGCTACTAATATAGATAATGCCTTACAGGCATGCTCAGAGACTTGTCTCCCAGGTGACTGACTCTAGATCCTGCGGGTTGATGATCTGTATTAACTGTCACATGCCAAGTCCAATGATCTACATGTGCCTGAGTTGGAATATTCCACCCCAATTTTGGTTTTTATTTCCCCACCTAGAATAGTTCACCCCCTTTATATACTTTTAAGGTATTTTGTTTTGTTTTTGTATTTGTTTATGTATAGCTATTTTTGGCCCTACATTTGCATGTGTGTGCGTGCACATGTATGTTCTTGTGTGTAGGGGTTGGAGAATAACCTAAGGCATTGTTCCTCAGGAGCCACCCGTTTTCTTGAGGATTTTAAGTTTAAATTTTCTTCAATAATTAGGTTTTATGATTACTCATTGCTTAAGTAAAGACTTAGAAGAACATATTCTTCATATTAATAACATTTT
Source organism: Rhynchomys soricoides (assembly GCA_019843965.1). Classification (NCBI taxonomy): domain Eukaryota; kingdom Metazoa; phylum Chordata; class Mammalia; order Rodentia; family Muridae; genus Rhynchomys; species Rhynchomys soricoides. Next base: position 2,595,832 of record JADRCH010000172.1, read on the forward strand.
TTTAAAGGCTGAAGCTCATCACATGAGCTATGCAGGCATAAACTGAATGACAAGGATTTGCCTGATTTCCCTGGTCCTGGGATTACAAGCACAGGCTACCATGATCAGCTTTGCTTTCTTTTTCTTGGTTTTGAACTCATTTCCTGTTGCCTTAAAGGTAAGTTCTCCTGCTGCCGCCAGCCAGTGCCCGTGGCTGAGTCCTCCCCCAGCTAGTCCCCCTGGCTGAGTCCTCCTCCAGCTAGTCCCCCTGGCTGAGTCCTCCCCCAGCCAGTCTCCCTGCCTGAGTCCTCCTCCGGCCAGTCTCCCTGCCTGAGTCCTCCTCCGGCCAGTCTCCCTGCCTGAGTCCTCCCCCGGCCAGTCTCCCTGGCTGAGTCCTCCCCCGGCCAGTCCCCCTGCCTGAGTCCTCCCCCGGCCAGTCTCCCTGGCTGAGGCCTCCCCCGGCCAGTCTCCTGGCTGAGTCTTCCCCCGGCCAGTCTCCCTGCCTGAGGCCTCCCCCAGCCAGTCTCCCTGCCTGAGTCCTCCCCCAGCCAGTCCCCCTGGCTGAG
>JADRCH010000172.1:2620791-2639148 GCA_019843965.1 Rhynchomys soricoides
TGGCTCTTCTCTTCACACTCCTCCCCATGGCTCTTCCCTTCACACCCCTCCCCCATGACTCTTCCCTTCACACCCCTCCCCCTCCTGAGCTATTTGGCCACAGACACCCTCAAAGTCTTGAAGTTGCACTTCAGATTTAATTAAATTTGCCAAGGTCATTCACTGACTCTCCCAGCTAGTTCTAAGGTCTGTTCAGTTTTTATGGAATCCCATTAAAGTTCACTGCAGATATGTTAAAAACTTTAAGTGCTTTACAGAAAGTTTAAACCATATGGTATGACTTTTTCTAAGCAAGACAAGGACACTTGAGTTTTCTGCATTGGCCAGACTGAACTAGGGCTGCACCCAAGTCCAGTGTCCCAGAGCCTGGAACCTCTCTGGGATACACGGTCAGGAAGTGGTCCACTATCCTACACGGGAGACCTGACACCCACCTGTGTGACATTTGCTGAGTGGATATGCACAAGAGACCATTCGCCCCTGCTAGGACACCTGCAGCAGACCGTAGGAATGATTTCAACCAAGTCTAGATGAGTGAATTGATTAGTGAATTGGATTTATTGGGATAACTAAACAGAGGCATGGTGGGGGTCCCTGAGCACCCCAACTACAGCCTTCCATCTTTAGGCCCATCCCTCTTCACTGTCCACATCCGAGGGAGGGGCATAGCACTGTCCTTCCTGCTCCATCAGGCCTGGAATAGTAGTGCCTCCTGAGGACAGTTAGCTAGCTGCTTCCGTGCTCCGGCTGATTTCACCAAACATGCACAGATCACAGTGCTACTGAAGGGAAGGATGATGGGGATTGCGTGACCAGCCCTGGGGTTCTGGCTTCTCCTGGGGGTGCAGCAAATCCCTGTGTAGGCCTTGTGAGAAAGCCCTGATAAGGTGTCTTCAGTCCCCAAGGCAGAGACCTTCACAGGCACGGCTGGCATTTGGAGCAGAATCCCCTCTACTTGGGGCCCCCTGCAACCATGCTTTAATGTGTTTGGCATCACCCTTGCCCCTACCCCATGCAAAGCTTGATAACACATAGTGTCTGGATGCTGCTGCATGTTGCCTCATGGTACCCACAGCTGGGGATGCTTGTTACCGGGGTACCATGGTATGGACAGCTCACTACCTCCTCTCATTAAAACAACAGTAAGCTATGTGCTCAGAGCCCCTGTGTTTCCCCATACTCTGTAAAAGGGGGTGGGAGCCTGGTCATTACCTCGATTAGAACTCAGGGTCCCTGAGTCTGGGAACCATGTGCCACCTAGCAGAATGTGCTGGTGATGCGTTCATTGGTCCCCAGAGCAAAGTTGGCAGATGTGCGCATGTGGCTTGCTGGTGTCATGCAGGTGCAGAGGCTCTGGGCAAAGCCTCCATGCTTCCTTCCCTAAGATGGCTGTCATAAGTCCTTATTGCATGAGACCCACCTCTCTTCTCTTATTTCAGCTTATCCAGTAGCCAGGAAACCTGAGTCTTAAGGGTTATGTTTTAGTTTGCTTCTCTGTGGCTGTGATAAAAGTCACAATCAAAAGCAAATTGGGAAAGGGTTTATAGCCCTGGCTTAAAGGTTACATCATCCAGGGAGGCCAAGGCAGGAACTGAAGCAGAGACTGTGGAGGAGTGCTAGGTACTGGCTTGTTCCATGGCTCACTCGGCTACCTTTATATGCAACCCAGAGCCAACTACCCATCAGTGGCACTACCCACAGTGGGCTGGGCCTTCCCGTATCCATTGGTAATCAAAAATATGCCCCCACAGACTTGCCTATAGACTGACTCAGTAGAGGCGGTTCCTCAGCCAAGGTTCCCTATTCCCAGATGACTAACTGTATCAAGTTGTCCCACCCCACCCCCCAAAAAAAAATCAGCCTGAGTTGGAGGGACTATGAAAGCTGTTCCTCCAACACCGGCACCACTCTCTAGACCTGCTCCAATCTGGATTGGCTTTAGTTCTGTTCTGTGTGAGGGCCAAAGGAAAGCATCCTGTTTACCTAAAATTAGTAAAGACTTGGTGATGCTGGAAAGCACCATTTGTATGTCTCCTGCTGGAACCATGTGGAGATCAGTGTTCCATCAATTATAACATAGATGCTTGTCTTAAATGTAAACACCCACATGCAATTTACTCTGCTTGGAAGTGTGAACACAAAACTGATACCAAACAGTATTAAATGATCATTAGGAACAGACCGCCGAGACTCTCAGGATGCTGCCTCTTGGGCAAGAGATACTGCCCAACTGTCAAAATACCTGGCACTGTCCTCAGAGCAAACTCACTGTGCTTGGATCTCTGTGATGGTGTGAATGTTATTGGTGGCTGAGAATGACTCTGATCTGCAGCAAAAAGATGGAAGAGGGTTCTCTACTGAGTCTGGGATAACACCCACCTGGATCAATATGTTGGAGACATGGTTACTGTCCTTCCAGAGCAGAGGTGGTAGAGGTGTGTGGGCATGCGATCCACTGGCCTCAGAAGGGATCAGGCCTCTTCCCACCCTTCTTTTCTGCTATGAAATGTTCCTCAGCTCTATGAGCTGCAAAGGGTGCTAGTCCTTCCTCCTGCTTCGTATACTCTGGACACATCTGGAAATCCACTTGTCCCATGGTTTAATTTTTATGGTTTTTTTTTTTTTGTTCTGTATTCCCACCATGGATCTGGTAGAGGAGGCGTCCATCATGTACATATGAACCATCCATCTATCCATCCATCCATCCATCCACCCACCCATCCATCCACCATCATCATCTATCCCTCCATCCACTCATCTACCCATCCATCCATCCATCCATCCATCCATCCATTCATCTATACATCCATCCACATGGCCATTAATCTACTCACTGATCTGCCAACCATTAACTTAGAAATCCATCCACCCATTCTCTATTCACCCATCCAACCCTTTAGGCATTCACTCATCCAAGCACCATCTTTCAGGTCATCAAAACTATCTGTCCATTTACCTATCACCATTAAAATATCCACCAGTTCCTCCATCCATGTATCCATCCATATAGCCATCCGAAAATGAACCCACCCACCCACCCACCCATCCACCTACCTACTCACATGTTCGTCCATTCATGTACCCTTCCATAGAGCTACCCATCTAGTTGTCTATCTACACAGTCACCCGTCCAATACCTCCCACATACCAACTCACCTATAAAGCTATGTTCAGCACAAATGTTATTCACTACCAGGTTCCTCCATGGATAAAAGCAGAAATAAATTAGAGGTGATAATCAACAAGTCAAATTAAGCATGTTAGTGATGAGGGATACAACATAACATCTTTGGACCATGTACAGTCCCATTTTCCTTCCCAAATGGCTGGTGAGAGTCTGCCTGAGGACTAGACCTCAGACCAAGGAACTCAGAGGTCACACAAGACTCTTTGGCGATGGCTGATATGGCAGTTACTCAACATTTTGTATATTTGATTTGGTTGACACTCACAGCCACTTCTGTGGCTGTCTGCATTCTCTAAGCTGGGACCCTGCTGCTGAGGAGACTACGACTGGACTAACTGGTGATACAGCCTGCCTCTGAGAGCTATCTCAGATGAGGCCTTAGGGCTAGCCTGGGCTTACTGAGCAGATACTATAAGCAGTGATGTCTGGGGGTGAAGAAGGGATTAATTTCTGTCCTGGTTGTGTTCTGATGGCCACAGATGGGACATGATCAGTGTTCCCTCATGAACTCATTACCTCACATTTTTCTGCTAGTCATGTGACCATCACATAGTCATCTCATGGTATCACTGGAAGACTCAGAGAAGGGACGATGTGGCTATCACAAGAATGGACAGAGACCCACGTAACCCACGTAGGCCCACATAGTTGCTTAAGAAAGTGTGTGTGTGTGTGTTTAAATCTATATTTAACTCATTAGTTGTGCACGTAATGGGGGGAATGCCATGTGCACTTGTTGGGGTCAGAGGACAACATGTGGGAGTCAGCTTTCTCTTTCTATCTGTGCACCTGGGATCCAACTTGGGTAATCAGACTTGACAGTAAGAACCATTCATGGCTGGGCCATCTCACCTGTCTGCGTGCATTCCTCAGTTGTTTTTGAAGGCCTCTGGAGGACACAAGGCTCCAGTCTGCTGCACATCTGGAGGCAGATGTGACCCTAGCAAGGCTGCTGGCCAGTGTCCACCACGCAGCAAGTAATCGTGTTCTTGTTTCTTCTTGGCCAATACTGGAGCTAACCTCATACACACACACCCACCCCACCCCCCACACACATGCAGATGCACACACTACACACATACCACATACAAACATACACACATACACACACACACACACACACACACACACCACCTTTTTTCTTAATTTGACAAGCCAGCCTCAGGGTCCTTCTGTCTCAGCACGTCTCACCATCTTTGCAGACCTACTGACAGGGAGGTCTGCTCATCTTTGAGCAGTATTTTGATAAAAAGAAAGAAAGAAAGCCAACAAAAACAATAAAAAGGCCCATTCCAGACAAGCAATTCCCTTGTTTATTGATCCGCCCTGTCAGGTTCTTTTATGCAGACACAGGTTCTATGATAAAACTCCAGGCTTGCCTTTTATGGCAATAAATAATGCAGTGTGCTTCCCCAGTGTTCCTGTGTTGTGCAGGCCTCGCACTGGCCTTGCGCTGGCCTCGCTGTTCTGAGCTGGTCCCTCCTCTCCTTCAAGTTGTGTGCTTTCAGAGTCACGATCAATTTTCTCTTCCTGAAGATGGTGGCATGATGGCCCACTGGAGGCCACTGTCTCTAATTGCCAATTAAACTCCACAATGTGGGTTTTCCTGTCTGCACTCTCAGCTCTGAGGCCGCTGTCAACAGGCAGATGGGGGCCGATTCCTCAGTCAGAGAGTCTAGCATGGCTTCCACCTTAGAGTTCCTTTACTGCCTGTCCCTGGGTCCCCATAAATGGGGAAAGGCATGGTTAGCAGAAGAACAAATGGGACCCCAAGGCTGCTGAAGAGATAACAGCAATGAAGAGACCAGAGTGTGGACAAGCACCCCAGCCTCTGCCTCTCAGGCCTGTGTCCCTGATGGAGCTCCCTCCTGGGGCCAGGCCAGTCTATCACTGCAAGATCTCAGCTTCCCTCTTTCCGAGGCTGAGCTCCTCAGATATTCAAGGCAAGGAGAACCAAGACTGGAATCTACTGTGCAGGAAGATGTCCAAGTTCATGGTGTCTGAGAGTGCCTGTGGGCTCCAGCCTGTCTTTCCTTTTCCCACCTATACACGCAAGGAGTAAAGACATCTCCTTCCCTGAGAGGTAGGAAGGGGGTAAGAGACAGATGAGATGGGCTTTTGTGGTAGCACAGGGCCTTGTATCCTCCAGGGGTCTGCAAGACCAGAATATGTGTGAAAGAGGCTGGTTAGATGGCTCAGGAGGGTTAAGGCTACTTGCTGTGAAGGCTGGGGACCTGAGTTGGATCCCCCAGTGATGTTCAGATGATGGGGTCTGTGGCGGCAGATGAAGAAGACATTTGGAGAGCTGGGGCATTTCTGAGCCAGCTTTACCATGGAAGTCATTTATGTGGATCACGAGAGACTTAACAGACAAGTCTATCTCCATCAGGGCCTCATGCCATGGACAGCACAGTGGCAGAGGCCAAATAATCCCTTCCTGGAGGCAAGCCAGTTTCCCAGGGCACCATGGAAGCCAAGCAGAAGCCCATCTTGCCCCCACCTCAATTCATGAGCTAGTGGGAAGACCGCAGGGGACCTGAATGATTATGCCTTAGAGAATCCTCCTGGAAGCTGGCTGAGGAAGCAGGAAAAACCCAAGATCTGAGAGGACGGAGGCAATCTCAGTGGCCCTTCGATGCACTGATCGCTTCCCACGGTTGTAAAATGAACAATTCATCGAAGATTATTTGAAGGCAAATCGCTTTAAGTGTAAGAAATAAAAAGACAAATTGGCAATTGAATTTTGCGAGAGTCTATAAGTGGGTGATTTGCATGGGCGAGGGAGCTAGGAAGACATAACAAGCTCTATTGGCAGAAAGGGACATTGTCATACAAGAATTGGTCAGGGAGTGTGGTCAGGCACACAGTTCCCCAGCAAAGCTCTTTGTAGCTGAGTCTGCTGCAATGCCAGTGACCTGGTTCCATGAGGAAGACTAGGCTAGCAGTGTCAACATCATAACTGACATTTGCATGACTCCTTTTTAGGGGACAAATGTTGATGCATATTAGGGTTGTCTCCGAAACTAATATGTCAAAGCCTGTGATGCTATTAGCCAAGATTCGGCATGGGGAAGCCCAAGAAGTCATTCAACTTAACCTGCCTCGACACCACTGTGGACAGGAGCTGCTTCCACAAACCACCCTATCTACCAGAAAGTGTTTCCAAAGATGGATGATCTCCTGTGTGGGAAGGAGGCCTATAGGGCAGGATGGGACAAATGGAACTCTCGTTCAGGGGAAGGACCCAAGGAAACGTGATGTCTGCCAGTGAGTAGGTAAGGCTGAGCAGTCACCATGAGCATGAAGGCAAGCAGGAGCTGGACTTAATCCTGTCAAGCTGAGCTTTACTCACCTCAGCCCAGGGAGGCCCAGAGAGACTCAGGTTTTGAGAAGGGACCCCAGAGGTCTTCTACTTCTTTGACAAGGCTATGTTGATGGCTGCAGACTTTGCTGTGAGCTCCAGCAGCCATGATCATTTCTGAGCTCCTTCTACTTCTGGGCTCCCTCCAGATCCCAGAGAAATGTAACGGGGCAAGATGAGGGAGTGGGTTTCACACTGCCATGAAACATGTGTACATAGGAGCCAAGGAGGGTGTCAGGACATGGGCAGCTCCTGGAGACCTGGGCAGGTATACATGTCTGCCTTGCATCCCTGTGTTCCCCTACAGACATCTCAGGGGCTTTGATAGTCCTAGGCTCCTAGCAACTCCTGCCTCTCTTTGTCTCATCTCTCTTCACAGGCCTTTGAGGAGCAGGCCTTTTGATCATATCAGTGTGTGAACTTCACACAGACACGAGGAGGAACCCCACTGGGCTCCTGCACCTCTATGCCAAGGTCAGGGACCAGGCGGGAATGCACAGTTGGTTGCTGGTTCTGTGATCCTTGGCCAGGGCAAAACACTTTGAATCTCCGTCAGTCTTGGGCCAGTGATGAGATGGCAAAGGGAAGAAAGCTCCTCCGTGCTGGGTGACCTGATGTGTTGGCTCCAGCCACACATCTGCTTTGCTTTCAGGCATGCACATGTGCACCTCTGTGGGATGGGATCAGCTTGTGGGACATGGTTTGACTGGCTTGCTTGGATGGTTATGCTATAGCTCAACCACACTGCCCTGAGTCCTGCCTCCCCCTCCCTGTGACTTGCCTGGATCTTTTACAGAAGGAGCCTGGAGACCCTTTCTATTCTTGCAGAGTGCATTCTATTCCTGTGGCCACCAGCTTCTTCCTCAGACATCTTCAAGAGGTAGCAGGTGTTCCTCATGTTTCTCTTCCTACTTCTGGATCAGAGTCTGTCGGGAGTGGCTCAAGTCACCCCAGGACAGTGAAGGAATGTACACCACAATGAGCTCTGTCATCAGTATGATGTCTTCGAGCATACTGGGGACACAGGACAGCTGATTTGTGCAGCCAGAATCTGCTGTAACCTGAGCATGCCTGTGACCCAGACTTTGATATCCACACTGAGCCCCAGATCTACCTATGAAAGTCCTGGGGAAGGGGACAACTCAAGAACTAGAACCACGGTGAGGAGAGGAGTAAGCTGCAGAGCCACGTGGGAGAGTCGCCGACTAGAAATGAGTGGAAAACACCGACTGGCTAATATTCATGGCATGCCTGGGTTTTGTTTTCAGCCACAAGACAAGACTGAAGGGAGAATCCCTGGAAGATCCACACAGAAAGGAAGAGTGGCTTCTGTTTGGAGATTGTGAAGTACACCATAGAGTCCAAATTCCCTAGACAACATGTATCAGAAACGAATGTGTCCTGTCAGCCTCAGATGCTTGGAAAGAGGGATTCCAGCTTTGCCCTTCCTTCCAGGGCTTTTTCATTCCTGCAAGGGGGATGGGTACCCCAGTATTTGGAACAGAGCTTGACCCTCTTTGAGTACTCAAGACATGTTTCTATAAAGATCAAAATAATGAGCCCATGTCAGCAGAGGATCTGCCCTTGGACTTTGAAAATCAGCTATTGTTGATTTACTATATCTATGTCCCAGGAGGCTGGCCAGACTGTAGTAGCACATACAGTCCTAGCTCATTGGGGAAACATCTGGGTTAGATGCCAGGAAAAGAGGTGCTGTCAGTCTGCTTGGTTATCCTAGACAGGACATACAGGCTGCCATGTTGCTTCTGTGCATGGGAGGTGTCAGTCACAGAATACTGTCAGCCTTTGGCTCCAGGCTGGACAAGCAGTACAGTAAGTACTCGTGCAATGGGTTTGTTCATTTCCCATGCCCAGGCCGTTTCTCTCCCTTCCTGTGGCACTATGTGCCAATCTTCAGGCTAGGAGACCAGGAGGATCCACAACCTATGGCTGCCTTGACCTCTCTAGAAAGCAGCTGCTTGCCCCCAGGCTCCTGAGCTTCTCAGGCAAGGATGCTGCAGCCTGGCTTGACTATCATGATGCTGGACAGGTCCTTGGAAAGCCCGGGGCTAGGGTGCAGCCATGCTTGCCTGGCATTGTGAGTGAGAGTTTGAGAACAGTCAGAAAGCTCCTGTGCTCTGTCTGGGCTGGGCTGGCACTGGGGCTAAGCCGGGTGATAGCAAGCATCTTCTGCCTCTTCCACAGGTCAGCGTGCCTATGACTTTTCCCTCTTTGCCTTCCAGGTTTGCTTTATTGACCCGGAGCTTGCCAAGAAGAGCAGAATCTGTACATATGGATGTGCTGGCTCAACACAGTCTCTTGGAATCAGAGAATAAATTGGCTCTGAGTTGGCCTCTCTCACAGCTGAGTGTAGACAAACAACCGCGCAGTTCGATTTTAGTATTTTCAACGAGAGACTCCAGCATGAAGCTCACGCTCCTGGTGTCAGGCCCCAGTTGATAGTGTACTCCAGGAAGTCCCAGTCAGACTGGAACACTTTCTCTAGGGCTGCAGGTCAGGGCTCTGTGTGGAGAGTGTGGTGTGACAGCAGCTAGAACATCAGGTCCCGGAGTGCTCTGAGGTCTCAGATGTCAAGGATGAAATCTGAAAGGGTACCCAGAAAACTTCACTGTCTGCTCACTAGAGCTGCACACTGAAGTCATGCGCCTTCTTGGGCTGTGGAAACGGTTGACTCGTTCATCCAAAAGAATGGAGGAATTTGAGACCTTGACAGGTAGCGATCTATGGGCCACATGGAAGATTCATCATGACAAGGAATGCACTGGTGGGATGTGACTCTCCCCTGTACAGCCGTTCCACACTGAGTGGGTCACCTGCCTGGTCTGTGCCCCAGCCTCTCTCAGTCTGAGGTTCTCTGATGGGACACATGAGTATCCACAAGTGCTGTGTGCTGTTGTCTGATGGGACACAGAGTATCCACAAGTGCTGTGTGCTGTTCTGTCCAGTCACTGTGCTGAGATTATCATCATCAAGAGACAGACATATAGAGGAAGAGACGATTCCTTTAGATGAAGGAGATATCACTGGCCTGATTGATATCCCAAGAGCTTCATACATAGCCTGACATCCATAAGAGTGTGTGAACCTGCATATGAATACATGTAAGCATGTGTGAACATGTATCAACATACATGAACATTATGTGAGCATTGTGAACTCTTGAGTGTGTGCGTGAAAGTGTGCATGTGTGTGTGTGTGTGTGCATGTACAGCTTGCTACATGGTGCAGTTGATTGAGTGAGTCAGAGCCCCTAGCTCTACAAGTGCCTAAAGCCTTACAATGCAGCATTACATTTAAATTTAAGGTTCTGGAATTTGTCACTGAAATGATTATGGCTAATGCCCATGGTGTCTTGTACTGAGCCTCGGTAGAACCCAAGACTCCAAAGCGCCAATTACTCAATTACAGAGACTCTGCAGCAGGTTCCCCAGTCATCCCCACTTCCATGCAGAGGGAAGGGTCAATACTGAGAGACAGTCGTATGTTCAAGTGCTATGTGGTGCAGGTGGCTAGGCTTAGCTGATGACTAACAGGCCGGAACCACCTGCTCACTTTTATCATCATTGCGACTAAATACTTAAAAGAAAGAATTATGTATTGGCTCATACTTTCAGAAGGTTCGGTCCACGGTCACGTGACCCCTTGCTCTTGTCTAGAACATCATAATGGCAGAAGGCTGTGACAGATGTCAGTTATACAACCATGGCAGGAAGTAGAGAGAGAGCTACAAGAGGTGTAAAGAGCAGAGCTGGAGGCCACTCCCATGATGACACACTTCCTGTGGCTAGGCCCCTCCCACCTTTCACTGCCTGCCAATAGCATCAGTTTACTGACTCTATCACAGGATTGTCCCTTGGCTGGGTCTGTGAGGACATTTCCAGAGACCACAGGATCTCTAATCAAAGGAGTCTCTCAATCCAGTCAGAAGCCTGCCATCCACACTCACTAATCTAGGGTGTGACGGTCAGTTTTGACTGTCAACTCGACACCAACATCACCTGGGAAGAGAGGTCAGTGAGGATTTCTGTAGGCCAGACTGCTCTATGGATATGTCTTCTTGGTTACACTAATTGAGAAGACTCAGCCCACTGTGGTTGGCAGCTTTTCCTGGGCTTGGAGCCGGAGCTGTACAGGAATAGAGAAAGGGAGCTGGGCAAAATCAGGCAGGCATCCATTTTCTCTCTGCTATTGCCTGCGGCTGTGACTTGCTTCACATCCCTGTCTTGACTTTTTCGTCTAAGTTGCTTCCTGTCAGGGTGTTTCATCATAGCAACAGAAATGAAGGTAGGGTGAGGGGCTTTGAGAACATTTCCAGGAACCTGCCCTTGTGACTGCTTAAGTCAAGAGGCTGTCAGCTGAGCCCCTGGCTTTGTGAAGTGCTCCACAGCTCTACAGGGTAGCAGACTACAGCCATCTCTAAGGCCAGGATGCAAACACAGAGCTGTGTGACGCTCTGGGTAGCTGTGCCAAAATTAAAATCTGCCTGCATATAAGACAGTGCTCTTCAAGGGTTCAGAAAAATCAATCCTACCTCTGCTAGAAATAACAGTTAAAGCACACTGGGTATGCGTTATCAATACTGTGCCTACTTCCAGGATGGCAACGAAGCTATTCATATCTTGACTTTAAGCCTGTAATTCTTTCTACACAGACACCTCTGGAACTCAACTCAATTCATTAACAATGCATGGAATGCACTTACAGGCAGGCTTTCTGCTGGTTTATGAAGTGAGTTCAAGGTAGGATCTTCTCACACAGGACCGGTACGGATGGTGGTCTCTTCCTGCAATGAAGACTAGACTCTAGCAGTATGGTAGATGGCAGACCAGCTATATGGGGAGTGACCCATGTGGTCTCACAGGACTTGACACTCAGGAAAGCTCTATGCTGGGCTCTGCACTTAACAGGTATAGCTTGGGGATTCTTTGTATTGTAAACAAGGATTCTGTAGCAGACTAGGAGACTCGGACAACCTCATCCCCTCCACTATGGTTACTTTACATAGAGGCTGGCTCCTGGCCAGGTTAACACTCTTCCTCACACCAAAGGTTTGTTGGCTTGCTGCTACTAACACAGACCTCATCTCCTGTAGCACAAGCAGCAATAGCAAACCTCAGATAGGCCAAAATTCACAAAAACCAAAACCAAAATCACAACCTCCCCAATACCCCCAAGAAAATGAAGCCCGAGGTCAGCATCAGAGCAAGACTGAGACACAGAGGAGACTTGTAACTATACAGGGAGTTAAGCAGCGGTGACTAATGTGCTGAAAACTCTCGTGGAAAGGCAGGTGGCATGTCAAACAGGTAATGGAAGCAGAGAGAGGGAACTTCAGGGGAGCCTCGGAGGAGGGAAGGACAGAGGGGATTCTGAGAACAGAGCCCTCAGCAGCGATGGAGGCCGCCTATGTCTGGTCCCTAGGGGAGCCAGCAAGTTTGAAGATGTGTTAAGAGGAGCTCTGTAAAGGACACGCAACAGAATATTCAAGATGAGCAGGAAAATGTCAGAAGGTGCAACGTGATCGCAAAACAAGAAGCAGTATAAAGGCAGAAGGGAGGAAACACTTGATGTCGTGGTAGCTGGGGACTTACTCGACTAATGTTAAGAAACTTGCAGGAGGTAACCATGAAAAAGAAATCACACAACCAAACCAAACAGTAGCCTGTCCCTGGGCATATCAAACACAAACTGCCAGAAACAGACAAAGGGAAAACCTTGAAAGCAGACACACGGAGGAGAGAGAGTTACATATCCAGAAGACTTTTTGTCAGCAACTAGGTAAGGAAGGGAGAGGAAGAGGAGCAGGTAAATGTGTGTGCTGCACCTTGGCCAAACACAGGTTCTGTATCCTGTGATAAAATTAGCCCTGAAAAGTGGGGAGACAGACTTCTCCAGACTAGAGAAACTCGGGGGTTCACCACCAGACAAAGCGCTCTGCAAGTATCATCCTTTGTTTTTGTTGCATTGACTGATGACCAAAAGCAATGTGGGGAGAAAGAGTTTATTTAATTAGACAAGTTCAGGTCATAGTCTACGACTGAAGGAAGTCAGGGCAGGAGCTGAAGCAGAAACCAATGCACGCGCTCTGCCTTGCTCAGATACTTTCTCCAGACCCACTTGCCTATGGAAGGTGCCGCCCATGGTAGGCTAGGACCTCATCTGCCTATGAATGGCTGGGACCTCTCATCTGCCTATGAATGGTGCCGCCCACAGTAGGCTGAGACCTCCCACAACAATCATCAGTCAAGACCATCCTTACCGACATGGCCACAGGCCAACCTGATAGATCCAAAATTTCAACGGAGATTCCCTCTTCCCATGTGCTTTGAGGTTGTGTCAAGTTGAAACTAAAAGCAAATAATGGCAATCTATCGTTTGTCAACTTTGAATGTTGGGAGAAGGTTCCTCAGAGAGAACATGAAATGTGTATGAAGAAGTCAGAGATAAAGAGAACAGAGTGAGCAGAAGGTGTCTGTCTCTCTAACCCTTACATGATAATGAAAGCTGAGTGCTTAAGGATGGCAGCAATGCCTTATGGGTGTGGTATTTAAAGTATCTGGGTAATTAGGAGTGATGAGAGAAATGAAGAGGACACTAGCCTGAGGAGAACATGGAGCACTTGCCTGAGGAGGACATGGGGCACTAGCCTGAAGAGGATATGGAGCATTAGCCTGAGGAGGACATGGAGGACTAGCCTGAGGAGGACATGGAGGACTAGCCTGAGGAGGACATGGAGCACTAGCCTGAGGAGGACATGGAGCACTAGCCTGAGGAGGACTTTGGGACACTAGCCTATAAAGGGATCGCTCTACCTTGAGTCACAAAATGTCACCTTTAAGGTAGACTTAGGTCAATTACAGTGAAACAGTAAGTGAATCATTAAAATATTATAAAAATGGATAACTAGGCATGATGGTATGTTCAGCTACTATTGGCTTGCTAGAAGCTGAGACAGGAGGATTATGAATTTAAGACAAGCCTAGGCTACATGGTAAGACCTTGTCTTAAATAACCAAAAGAGTACAATTGTACGTAAGTAAAGGGCAGACAACGTAGTCACACTAAAAGTTGAATAGAAAATGAAGATGGAATGGAGGAAAGAATTAATGGAAACAATAAAAAACTTTACATGCATGAGAGATAGACACAAATATAATTAACCATCACCTTCAAATTTTATTTACTTAGGTTTGTGTGTGTGTGGAGTTATAGGACATTGTGAACCACCATGTGGACACTGGCAATTGACCTTCTTAGTCCAGAAGAGCAGTAAGTGTTCTTAACCTCTGGGCCATCTTTCCAGACCTCCAATAGTCTCCTCTGAAGACACATTGTTTAAATGCACCAGTTGAGGGGCAGTGACAACCAGAGTGGGGGCTTTTAAACCCATCTGTACACTGATGATAGAAATCCAACTTAAGTACGATTCAGATGGCTTTAGTAAAGGATGGAGAAAACCAGAACAACAGGAATATCCATGCCAATTCAGACATACAAGCGCAAGAGAGCAGGCAAACGTGAGGTACAGAGAACAGTGCTGAGTGACACCACTGTCCCAAGAAGACAGAGCAAGCAGAGTTGCCGAGTTAGCAAGGAACAACTTCTAATAAGTGGGTAATACATCCCTAATAGAACTGCAAAGAGAAACAGATAAACGCACTTCTATGCCTGGCCTCTTCAACATCTTCTCTTGGTAATTGATTGATTAAGCAGGCAGGAAATCAGTAAGGATATTGTTGAGCTGAATAGCATCATCCATCAAGTTGATCTAATTGACATTTAGGGAATTCTCCATCTAATAAGAGTGGTGAGCATATCCTCAAGTGATATGGACGACTCACTAAGACAGACTTTAGCCAGAGGCTCACAACACCACTTATGTGGTAGAACCCGCATGGAATGTGCCCTCAGGCTGCAAAGGAACTAACAGTCATCCGGGAAGGTTAGGGACACTCCCTAAATTTGTGGGGATGACCCAACACACCTTTAAATAATACAAGGATAGAAAAATAAGTCTTATGGGAAAGTTACTTTTTTTTTAATAAATGGAAATTAAAAAACCAACCAAACAAACCCAAAGCATCAAGATAGCATGGTACAGAGAAGGCAGGAGCTAAATGGAGATCTACAACTGCAAATGCATACAGTGGGAAAGAGAGGAGGTTAAAAGGTAAAATCAGTACTCACGTTGTGTTCTAGGAAAGGGGAGAAAGAGAAGTAAGTTATGCCAGCCAAAGCACAGTAAACAATGAGCAGCCCAGTGAACATTAATAAGGTCTAAGATAGAAAAAGAGTCATAAGTTGTGTGATGCGGTTCCCGGTTGTCAAACTGACTACATCTGGAATGAACCATAATCCAGAGACGGAGGGCACACCTGGGATCCAGATCTTGAGGCTGGAAGACACAGGCTTCTGATCTGGATCGTGACATGAGATGACACACACTCGTGATCTGGACCTTGAGGCATAACGACCATGAAAAGCTAAGGCCCAGGCAAATTAGTACAGGCATTTAATCTCCAGTGACAAAGACAAGCAGATCTGTGAGTTCAAGGCCAGCCTGGGAAAGAGCAAGTTCCAAGTAAAACGCTTAGATCCAGGTGTGGTGGCACACACCTTTAATCTTGGCCACACCTTCTGCTGAGGGCCTACATAAGGACAGTGGAGAACAAAGCCTCACTCTTCTTCACCTGCTTTCACTTACTTGCCAGCACATCTGTTGAAACCTACTTCTTCAGAATTCCTGCTAATACAGAAGACCAGCGGAAATACCTAGCCTTGTGGGACTGAGCAACAGCTAGATCCTTGGACTTCCCATTCACAGCTGACCATTGTTGGGTTAGTTGGTCTGCAGTCTGTAAGTCATCCCAATAAATTCCCTTAATACATAGAGATATTCCATAAGTTCTGTGACTCTAGAGAACCCTGACTAATTTAGGTGGCTCCTTCTCATGACATGGATCTCAAGCTGGACCCAGTCATTGTTTAGCCATCACCTCAATTTTTGCTTCATCTTTACTCCTTTACATCTTGTAGGCAGGACAAATTGTGGGTCGAAGGTTTTGTGGCTAGGTTGATGTCCCAGTTCCTCCACTGGAAGTCTTGCCTGAATACAGGAGTTGGCTGCATATCCATCCATTCATGCTCCAGATCTGCCATTGTTAGGAGTCTTAGCTAGGGTCACCCTCATGGAGTCTAGCTTGTCCCAGAAATGCACCCCCATTCCTGTTGTCTCCCGCTATTCTTTCCCTCTATCCCCCCACCTGATCCCTCATATTTGTATCTCTCCCCTCCCCCATTCTGTCCCCTTCCCCTCTCTACCCACATTATCTATTCTATTTCCACTTCTCAGTGAGATTCACCCCCTTGAGCCTTCCTCGATACTTAGCTTCTTTGGGCCTGTGGTCTGTAGCATGGCTAATATTCACTTATAAGTGAGTACATACCATCTTCGTCTTTCTGGGTCTGAAGTACCTCACTCAAAATGATATTTTCTAATTCCATCCATTTGCCTGCAAATTTCATTGCTTTTAATAGCTGAGTTATACTCTATTGCGTAAATGTACTTCGTTTTCTTTATCCATTCTTCAGTTGAGGGGCATCTAGGTTGGTTCTAGGTTTTGGCTATTACAAATAAAACTGCTATGAACATGGTTGATCAGGTCCTTGTGACATGGAGGAGCATCGTCTGGGTGTATGCCCAGAAGCTGTATAGCTGGGTCCTCAGGTAGATCTATCCCAATTTTCTGAGAAACCACTAAGTTGATTCCAAAGTGGCTGTACAATTTTGCACTCCTGTCAGCAATGGAGGAGGGTTCATTCCCCCTGCACCATATTCTTGCCAGCATGAGGTGTTGCTAGTGTTTTTGGTCTTAGCCATTCTGATGTAAGATGGAATCTCAGAGTCCTTTTGATTTGCATTTCCCTGATGACTAAGAATGTTAAACATTTCTCTAAGTGTTTCTTGACCATTAGAAATTCCTGTTGAGAATTCTCTGTTTAGCTGTGTACCCCACCTTTTAAATGGGTTATTTGGTTTGTTGATGTCTAGTTTCTTGAGTTCTTTATATATTTTGGATATCAGTCCTCTGTTGGATGTAGGGTTGGTGAAGATCTTTCTCCATTCTGTAGGCTGTCATTTTGGCCTTTGCCTTAGAGAAGCTTTTGTTAATGATATTCTGCTATACTTGCAGATGGAAGTCTTGCAAAACTGTCATCAGAGAGGGATCACCCTGCAACTGATGGAAACAGATGCAAAGACCCACAGCCAAACATTAGGCAGAGCTTGGGGAATCCTGCAGGAGAAGGGGAGGAAGGATCATTGGAGCTAGAGGGATCAGGACACCACAAGAAAACATCTCACAGAATCAACTAACCAGCCTCCATAGTGGTTCATAACCACTGAACACCAACCAGAAAGCATGCATGGGACTGACCTAGGTTTTCTGCACGTATGTAACTGTTGTGCATTTGGGTCTTCATGTGGGACTCCTAACAGCGGGAACAGGGGCTGTCTCTGACTCTGTTGCCTGCCTTTTGGACCCTTTTCCCTAACTGGGCTGCCTTCTCTAACTTCAGAAGAAGAACTTCAGGAGAAGATGAGCCTAGTCCTACTGCAACCTGCAAAGGCTGGTTGATATCCATGGGAGGTCTCCCCTTTTCTGAAGAGAAAGGGTGGAGGAGTGGTTGGGGGTGGGGAGAGAGGGGGGGGGAAGACTGGGCAGAGCAGAGGGAGGGAAAACTGTGGTCATGGTGTAAAGTAAATAAATACGCCAATTTAAAAGGAAACATTTTATTTGTTTAATTAAACTAATTGAATTTAAAAAATAAAATAGAAAAAAGAAAGGCATTAAACTCAGAAAGTTCAAAAATTAAATAATAGAATCAAAAGAGAGGCCATTGCCACTTATCCCACGGAAGTGAGAGAAGACAGTCACACTCCTTCTGCTTAAGGTCCCCATCACTGTGGTAAAATGGACCTGTTTAACTCTTAAGGCAAAACCAAGTCACCCTTGGAAAATTAAATGGTGATCATATAATGTATTCATGAAATTAATACTATCAATTATTAATGACTTTCCAAAATGCCAAGCCCAAGATGGAGTCTGTAGTGCATCCTGTTCAATACTCAAGTTGGGAACGGTACTATCCTTCTATACTCTCTTCCTCCAGGTTCATCCCACATGGCCAGCAACCCACTGATGCCAGAACCTGAGTCAGACATTTTAAGAAGGAAAACTACAGACTTAACCTTTTTTGTGATTTTTAGATGCAGCACTCCTCAATGAAATGCTAGAAAGTTGGATGCAAAAATGTATAAAAATAATTACGCATTGCAACTGTGTAATGCACAATCAACATTCACATGAACAATGTCAGGAAGAGAGGTCACATGACCATGGCAGTAGGCTCCGAGCACAGAGGTATCAAATCCCAACACCCATTCTGGACGTAATCGCTTAATGTAGTCCTGAAAGTCAAAGTTGAAAGCATGACGTTATCTGAGCTCAAGACTGGCGATCCAGCTAGTGCAGTTAAGACGGTGTGAAGCTGGGGAGGGGATAGCCTGATCAACAGAGCTGGGGAGGGGATAGCCTGATCAACAGAGCTGGAGAGAGGACAGCCTGATCAACAGAGCTGGAGAGGGGACAGCCTGATCAACAGATCTGGAGAGGGGATAGCCTGATCAACAGAGCTGAAGAGGAGATAGCCTGATCAACAGAGCTGGAGAAGAGATAGCGTGATCAACAGAGCTGGAGAGGGGATAGCCTGATCAACAGAGCTGGAG
>JADRCH010000172.1:2649109-2667142 GCA_019843965.1 Rhynchomys soricoides
GAGAGAGACTGTCTATCTCTGTCTCTGTGTATGCTTCTGAGAAATTGTCTGAGTGTGAGTGTGTCCCTTTGTGTGTTTGTGTACGATTCTGTGTGTCTGAGTCTCTCTCTCTCTCTCTCTCTCTCTGTGTCTGTGTCTGTCTGTCTGTTTGCCTCTGTGTGTGTGTGCATGCATGCATGTGTGTGCTGCACACACATGTGCGTGCACATGAGTGCCAGCGTGTATATGTGTGTATGTATGTGTTTGTGTATGTGTATGTGCACATGTGGTTCTGTGTGTGCACGAGCACATGTATGTCTCTCTGCGCACCTGTGCTTGTGCCTGTGGGTGTGTGCACATGTGTGTCTGTGTGAGCTCATGCGTGCCCATGTGTCTGTATGTGTGCATACATGTATGTGTCTCTCTGTGACCATGTGCTTGTATGAGTGCATGTGTGTATGTGGGCGTGTGTGTGCTCATGTGTGCCTGTATGTATGTGTGTGTGTGTGAGCATGTGTGTCTTTGTGTGTCTGTATTACCTGTTCAATTTCATTTTTCACCTTTTGAAATGTTCTATCTCTATCTGAATTTCACTTTTCTTGATAATTTTACTAATTAAGTGAAAGGGAATTGACACAGGAATTGAAGACTCAAATAAATGTTCTCATTAAATTAATGATGTGGTGCCCACTCATTGATCTATTATAAAACTTGAAATTTCTTAATTGGAATGTGGATGGGATAGTGATAAAAACCTGCGATAAAGGCTAACGATAGGTGGGGTTCAGAGTCCAGAATACGCAGAGCTGTAACTAACAGGAACGTGCAGCCGTGAACCTTTCGCCATGGGTATAGAACTGCGGTGAAAATGGATTCGTCTCAGGTAAGAACTAGAGCCCAAATTTATTGTCTTAGCAAAGGCAGGGCACCAGAGCCAACATGTCCCCATCACTTCAAGGACAATGCTTTCCTTTGTGGACGTGATCCAGACACAAAATGTGGCTTCCCCGGAGTGAAGTGTGAATTGATCAAATGGATTGTAACTTCTCTAAGCCCCTACTGTGTGGTAAGCACACTGTATGAGGAGTTTTCTGCGTCATCTGCTCAGCTCAGCAAGGTGGAATCTCCAGCCCCTGGGCTACAGCAGAGGAAATGGCACACAAATGATTTCCTGGTGATGGGTGTAAAAGATGCACAGCAAGGTTATGGCCAGGGAACGTGTGTGTGTGTGTGTGTGTGTGTGTGTGTGTGTGTGTGTGTGTATGTGTGTGTCTGTCTCTCTCTGTGTTTGCATACTTCTCTGTGTGTGTGTGTGTCTGCCTTTGTGTGTTTGTGTATGTGTAGCCACACCTGTGTTTGCATGTGTGTGTCTCCTGTGTGTGATTCTGTGCACGAGTGTGTCTATCTGTCTGTTGGTCTCTATGTGTCTGTGTGTGCAAGTATGTCTCTCTGTGTGTCTGTTTGTGTGTACACATGTGTGTGTCTGTGTATGTGTGTGTGCATGTGTGTATGTGCGCTAGCACAAGCGCAAGCCCATGTGTGTATGCGTGCATTGTGTGTCTGTCTCTCTTTATGTCTATGTATGTGCCTGTGTGTCTCTTTGGGTTTACACGTGTGTATGTGGGCCTGTGAAAGCCAGAGGACAGCCTCGGGTGTCATTCCTTTATGCTGCCTGTCAGAGCACTGGGACTGTAAAAGTAGGGTAGGGATCAAACTCAGGTCCTCTGGCTTGCAAAGCAGCACATTACCAGCTGAGGCACCTCCACAACCCACGCCTTATTTCTTGATCCTTCTGGCCTGCATATCCACCCTGTTAATGCAATCAGCATATGAAGTCATTTGGGAATATTTGAACATTGGCCAAAAGGTTGATCAATGTGGCAATCATAGCCTGAGCCTGAAAGCCGGACTATTCATCTGCATGAACCCTTCATGGAACAAACGGAAGGTAGAGATGTTCTTCCCCATGGACATTCATTCTGCATGGGTGTATAATGGTGAGCGAGGTTGCCTCTCACTGGCACTTACTCTTAGTTTCCGGTGGCATACACTGAGGTGGCCATGTTTTCCATTCATACTGCTCTGGTGACACCATCATTACCCCAGGCTGCTGCCTGAGCCTTCTGATGGAGCTCATGGCCTCCACTCTGGCACTGCCTGGGCTGTTCTCCACAGTGGTTGTTGATGCTCCTAAGAATTTAGGCCAGCCATGTGGTCCCTGTGTCCAGAGCTACCCTATGCCTTCAGCTCACGTAGAGTTGGAATGGGACCTCAAAACAGCACTGGAAGCTTGGAAGGTCCAGCCCTGTCTGTTCCTTTTTTCTGTGGTCCTCCCTTCCTATTATCCATGGCAACCTTGCCTCCTGATTGTTTCCAAAGTTAGGTCCCTCAGGTCCACTGGACATCCCAGTGACTGTCACTTAGCAGTCTCCCCAAGCACCCGTGAGCACACACAGTGAGGCTCCCTCCCTTGCTCAGGCTCCCCATGTCACCCCATCCTTGCTATTTGAATCCTCCTTTCTAGATCCCCGGCCATGCCAACACACTGAGCTTGCTCACCTGTTTTTTCCTCTCATGTCCTCTTTCCTCTCATGTTGGTACCCACAGGTCAGCCACCCTTTCCTTTGGCTTCTCTCAGAGTAGCCACCTGCGTTCATTAGTTACTTACTGCTCCTGTCATAAATCATGTGGCCAAACACCAGGCTCTGAGTGTTGGGAGTCACAGCAAGGAGGAGGCAGACATAGCCAGGCCCCAAAATGAGCAATGGGAGAAGTTTCTCTCCAGAAACCCTGAGAGCCACATTAAAGGGAAGTTATGCACCTCCATGATGTCTTCTTCCCCCCACAGGACTCAGGGCTCATGGGGCTCCCACTGCTTGTCAGATCTTCCAGAATCTGTTTCTGCCCACCAGCCCTCACTACTACAGAGTACCTCTGCCTGAATACTGCCTTGCTCCCTGTCAGGCTTCGATCTCTATGTCTCTCCAGATGTTTTCATGGGTACTTCACTTCCTCAGTTCACACTTCCCTCTTGCTGTGTCCAAGCTGGGATCCTTGGGACCAGTCCCATACTACTGTGTTGGCTCTGGGCTCCTGTGCCTGCTACAGGAGACTGGATACCTGCTCTTTTCCCAGTCAATGATATGGTAAGGTCATGGGGCCTTCAGGTGCATTCTTCCAGAACAGGCTTAACTACTAGGATGGCATGGGAGAGTTTTACTGTCACACCAGAACCTACACTTCTGAAGAATCTAGAGAATAGCTGAGGAGAGGCATCGAAGCAACTTGTGAGGGCCCTTGTGCTGGCTGAAGCATCTGTGTCCTCAGGCCCCCTCGCCATGGAGGAGCACGTCTTATGCAACAGGTATTGGGGTTAGCAATACCCTCCCTGCCAAAGTCCAGGGACAATGACGCAGGGCATGGTTCAACTTGGACAGAGAGCCTTTGTCTCAATTGTGCAAGAAGAATTCAGGCCAAGCAAGGAAATGTAATTCTACTGAGTGAATCCCAGGAATTAGGCTTCAGTATTCTGTGCTCACAGCGCTTTCTTTCTCAAGGTCATGGGGCAGTCATGTGGACCTGTGTGTGGTGTGTGCTGGATCTAACCCTTCCTCCTTCTAAACATGAGCATGCTCCAAGTGTGTGACCTGTCTTCTACACGTATGTTTTCCATGTCTCCCCTCCCCTTCTCAGCTCTTATGCTCTCAGGGGACTTGCAGCTGATTAGCATCAACACTGGTCCTCGTAGTAGACACTACATGGATAAGGGCAAGTGCTGTTTCTTAGCCTGCCTCTGTGTTCTAGGCTCTAGAAAGAGCAGGGAACTGAGCAGAGTCTGGCATTGCCACTCTATGGCTGAGGTGGCTGTAACTGAGCAAAACCCCGCTGTGCTGGTGGCCCCCGTAGGCCCATAAGGCATGGCACTAGTAGAAGGTGTGGCCTTATTGGAATAGGTGTGGGATTTTTTCAGGAAGTGTGTCACTAGGAGGTGGGCTTTGAGGTCTCAGAAGCTCAAGCTGGGCCTAGTGGCTCAGTCTTCCTTTCTGCTGCCTGCTGATCTGGATGTAGGGTTTCTTAATTCCTTCTCCTCTACTATGTCTGCCTGTATGCCACCATGTTTCCTGCCATGACAATAATGGACTGAACCTCTGAAACTGTAATCCAGACCCAATTAAATGTCTTCCTATATAAGAGTTCATTTTGTCTCTTCACAGCAGTAGAAACCCTAAGACACCAGCCTTTTTGTGATTTTTTTTTTTTTACTATAAAGGTGGAACAAGCCTATTTGGTTACAATTTCATATTTCTAGTCCATCTCCTAGATGACACTCCTCAGCCCTGAACTCTGTGAGCTGGTTAGAATTTTGTGAATTTGACACAAGCTAGAGTTGTCTGGGAAGAGGAACTGCTTCCAATAGAATGGTTTGTAAGCAATTCTAGGGGGATTTTCTTGATTAGTGATTAGTGTGAGGCAGCTCAGCTCACTGTGGAAGGTGCCATCAAGGGCTGATGGTCCTAAAGTGTGTAAGAAAATCAGGCTGAGCAAGCTACAGAGAGCAAACCAGTAAGCAGCACCTTCCATGGCCTCTGCTTCAGTTCCTGCCTCCAGGTTCCTGCTTTGAGTTCCTGCCCTGATTTCCTTCAGTGATGCGGTGTGATCTAAGAATTGTAAGCTAAAATAAACCCTTTCTTCTGCAGCTGCTTTTGGTCATGGAGTTTTATTACAACAGTAGAAAAGTAACTAAGACTCCTTGTATCTCATCTCTGCCCTTCAGCTACCACAGAGAGAGCAGGCTGGGCTGGTGGCTGTTGTTTTCAGCTGGCCATAAGTACTCATGACCTACCTTCCAGAGGGTGAGTTGGGCTGGCAGTAGAGCAAGTGAGCTGCAGAGAAGGGGAAGAAACATTTGGGTCTTCTGGGGTCCCACAAGACTGTTGTTCACTGTCTTCATCTGACCAGGGGAGAGACAGGAATCACAGACACACCACACTGCTGCTGGTCAAGGCCTCAGTGTCTTCTTATATGAACAACCTGGGCAGATGGGTTTTGCAGTATTTTGGGGTAGTCCTACCTGCCACCCTCCTTCTGGAAGCATCTCTGTCTTCTACTACCAGCTTACTCAGACTTTCTCATGCTCTGATGCCCAGTCTTTATCCCTGCATGCTATCCCCATGAGCAGTGGATAGTCCTCCCCCATGAGTAGTGGATAGTCCTGCCCCATGAGCAGTGGACTGTCCTTTCCCGTGAACAGTGGACTGTCCTCTCTCATGGGCAGTGGACAGTCCTCCCCCATGGGCAGTGAATAATCCTCCCAATCAGCTATGGATAGTCTTCCCTCATGAACAGTGGAAAGTCCTCCCCCATGGGCAGTGGATAGTCCTCCCCATGAGCTGTGGAAGGTTCTCCCTCCTGAACAGTGAAAAGTCCCTCCCTATGGCCAGTGGATAGTTCTCCCCCATGGGCAGTAAATAGTCATCCCCCATGAGCAGAGGATAGTCCTCCACCATGGGCAGAGAACTGTCCTCCCCCATGGGCAGTGGATAGTCCTCCCCTATAGGCAGTGAATAGTCCTCCCTCATGAGTAATGAACAGTCCTCCCCACGAGCAGTGGACAGTCCTCCCCACAAACAGTGGATAGTCCTTCCCCATGAGCAGTGGACTGTCCTCCCCCATGAGCAGTGGACAGTCCTCCCCATGAACAGTGGATAGTCCTCCCCCATGAGCAGTGGACAGTCTTCCCCTATGAGTAGTGGACAGTCCTCCTGGGTCATTTCTCACTCCCTCCTAACTCCATTCCAAGGCAGGTATTTTTGTATGTGCTGCAAATAGTGAATTGATTATTGATCCTGCTCAGGAGCAGCTATAGCCATTGAGAGAATGCCACACACTGTCCTGGAGCATGCCACTGCCACACACTGTCCTGGAGCATGCCACTGTTTTCCGTTTGCCTTTGAGAACTTGCTCACTGGCTCTAATAGGAGCGTTCCTATCCGCACATGAGAGAACCATGGCCGAAGTCACAGGCCAGTGTCCGACTTACGGCCAAGCACTTCTGCTGGAGCAGGCATTCTGAACTTGAGGGGGTGATGGGACAGGAAGGTTCTGATGGGTGCAGAACAGTTCAGATTGCAAGATGCACAGGAGAGGGGTGAGCTGGTCTTCTGGGAGGAGGCAGGGGATTGCCCTTCATGTGAAGAAAGTACCTCTCCAGCCAATCACCCACAGGCAGAGCAGAAGCCGCTTTTCTTTAAGATCCAAATCAGTTGTCTGCAATTAGTTCCCCACTTAGCTCAATAAATTCCCTTGTAAGTATGTAATTCATTATAAATAAATATTTCCATGGAGATGGCATGATTACAATAATTCTTAGAGTGTTTACTCTATACCAATGATTATTAACCATATGCATTTCACTATTGTGTGGCAAATTCCCAGGCCCTCTAATGAGCAAGCTGCTTCCTGCTTACATTCTGATTGATATTTCCATAAGCAAAATCTCGCTGAGCTCGGAAACAGTACGAAAGGTGCGAACATAGGAGACAGCGATCTGGTTGATGCTTTCATTCCAGTCTGGATCAGAGGTCCTCAGATGCCCTCCAGGACGACATCCTTGGGGCAATGACAGGAAAGTTCATATGTGTTTATTTTTCCCACTTTTTGAGTGCAAAGGGTAATTTTATGGAGTTCATACTAGATCAGATGACACCCATTAGTTAGTAGTCAAGGTCACATGAATACGTTTCAGGCTACCCATCAGATAGACACCTGTGACATTTCTTTGAATCAAGCCCTAGACCTATTATACTTTTCTCTTATTTATAGACACCTATTATGAACTCTAACTTGTAAGCACAGTAAGAGACTTGCAATATTGACCATGGTGGTTTCAACAAGAAATGTCCCCATGTTTAAATATTTAGTCCCAAGTTGCTGGCACTGTCTGGGGAGGTTTTAGGGGGTGTGGCCTTGTGTCACCAGGTCTGGCTTTGAGAGCTTACCACCTTCCTTTGCTTCTGGTTTGCTCTCTTCTGCTTTGTGCTTACCTTTGAGGATGTAAGCTCTCAGCTCCCAGCGGCCATCCTGCCTGCTGCCATGTCTTGCTACCCCGTCTCCCTGCTGTGACGGATACTGATTCCTCTGGAACTGTAAACCCAAATAATCTCTTCCCTCTACAATGGTGTCTTGTCACGACAACAGCAGTGTAACAGACATTAACTCACAATAAAACTATTATGAGAACACGCTGGAGGGAATCTTTTCAGGAAGTAGTTGATCATGAGGGACTGACACTGAAGAAAGCAAGTCCAGAAGCTTGGGAACAATTCCTTGTTCTTGCATTTTCTTGAGTTTGACAAATTTCTCAGCCTCATTTCTAACATGTAAGCAGTGATAGCCGTCCATTGGTACGGCTTGAACGTGAAAGGCCCAGTGAGAGGGATGGATGGTCCAGTGGGTGAAATGCTTGCCACACAGATGTAAGATTCTGAGTTCAGATCTCTAGATCCAGACAGGAGGACAAAAATGCCTGTAATCGAAGTCCTGAGGTAAGGAGGGAGGCAGAGAAAGGAGAACCTGCAGAAACCTGCAGACCAAGCAGCTGGGCACCCATGTCAGTGGGCAAGAGATTGTCTCAAGCAAGGTGGAAGGAGAGAGCCAACACTCAAAGTTGTCTTCTGATTTCCAAACCTGTGCTATGACACATGTGCAATCATAGATGCACACATTACACAGACTCACACACAACCATGGACGTACACATTACACACAGAGTCACACACAACCAAAGATGTACACATTACACACAGACTCACACACAATCATAGATGTACACATTACACACAGACTCACACACAACCATAGATGTACACATTACACACAGACTCACACACAATAATAGACATACACATTACACACAGACTCACATATAACTATGGACATATACACACAGATTCACACACAACCATAGATATACACTTTACACACAGACTCATACACAATAATAGACATACACATTGCACACTCATACACAACTGTAGACAGACACATCACACAGACTTACACATAACCAAAGACATACATACTATAAACAGACTCACACATACCATCCATCACACAGACATACCATGGCCCACACACACTATGCACAGGCTAACATACTACATAAGAGATCCTCCAGAGGCTAACCTGTTCGAGCACTTGGTCTCCAGCTGGTGCTACTGCTTTGAGATGTTCTGGGACTTTTAAGAGGCGTAGTCTAGCTGGAGGAAGCAGGTCACTGAAGGAAGGTCTGGAGGATCACTTCTAGTCAGCTTTCTCTACTTCCTGGTTAGCTCCATGTGAGCAAGCTGTAACAGGAGCATCTACTGTCCTAGTCAGAGCCTCTCAGTCTCATGCCTTTCAATGGTGGAATGAGGTTTTTAATCTGTGTTCCAGAGTAAGTCCTCCACCTGTAAGTTCTTTTTGTCAGGTGTTTCAGTACTCGAAGGAAGAGGTCAACGTGCCTACTCTGGGCCCTCTGTGATCTTGAGAGTTGAAAGCCAGTTTCTGGACTCTAGGTGTTGTAAACATGGTTGAGTTGTACCTCTACCTTTGTGTGATGCTTGAAGCAATTCTTCTTGGTGCTGTGGTTTTAGCCGAGTGCCTGAGATCATGGAGAGGAATGAAAAGAAGGAAAGAGTGGGTGAAAGAGAGATGCTGTCATGGGGTTTGTGCTCCTCCAGCCTTGTAACAAATTGCTCTACTGTGTAGGTTCCTGACAATTGCCTTGGAGATAGCGCACAGTCTCCAGTTTGATTCTGAGCCCTTGCATTCAGGCTTGTATCTTTTGACTGATTCCTGTGCCCTCAGCTGGGCTCTCTCCCGTGTCCACTGGGCCTGCTGAGGTGCCTCTGCTCACAGGGCTCAATCTGTGTGGCTGCACCTGAGGGAGGTCAGGGTCATAGAACACAGGCAGTGTCTCTAGGTCTCCAAGGCCTCATTGTGGGTGGAACTACTTTTGGCCTGGTCTGTTATAAGCTTGACCCATGCAGGACCAAGGAGAAAGATCCCACCTGCAAGCTTGCCCCATGCAGTGCTGAGGGTGGCTATTCCACCTCTTCATAGAAAGAAACACAGAAGAAAGGGATGGTGCTGTGGTCAGAGGCAGAGCCATTCTGCGAACAGCTGGTGTGTCCCTCTCTGCTGCTGTCCCCTGACTCTCCACTACACACTGAGGCACCCAGCCTTCTCTCTGTGAGAGGGTGACCATTTGCTTGAGAGAGTAGTCAGAGTCAGGCGACAGACCTCAGCTTTAGCTCGAGACCCTGTGCTTCTTATCTGCTTGCCCCTATTTGTAAGAAGCAGATGGTTGGGATTATAACTCATTTTGCTCTGAATCAAGGATGATTTGGATTCTCGGATTGCTCTCTGAAACCTGCTTTGTGTTGACAGAACTTGGACATTAGCCAAAGA
Organism: Rhynchomys soricoides; assembly: GCA_019843965.1. Lineage (NCBI taxonomy): Eukaryota > Metazoa > Chordata > Mammalia > Rodentia > Muridae > Rhynchomys > Rhynchomys soricoides. The sequence goes on from JADRCH010000172.1 coordinate 2,658,539, forward strand.
CATGCACCTGTATGTCCTGATTCAAGTCACCCAACATCCCAGTCCCCAGAGTCCCGTGAGCATGGAGTGTGACTCACATCAGTCGTTTTCAATTATTTCTTATAAATATACGCAGCTGTGAAAATTGTTAGGGGGCATAAAACCTTTCACATGCAAGATGGTTCTGAGACGGAGCGAATTCTTAAGGTGCCACCGAGGTGACAGGCTATGTTTGCTCTAAACTAAAAGACAAGAGCAGGAGAATTTGGAATCTTCAGGAAAGAAAAGAAAATGATTTCATTGTCTTGAGTTTCTTACTTTCTGTTTTAATTGCAGGTTTGGCTTTTAAAAGGAAGAGTTAGCATTTGCAAAGGTATGATCATTAGCTCCCATCAAGCCTCTTGTTCCTGTGCCAGCAGCCTGGAGAATCTAAACCACAGGCCATTCTGTGTGGTCCTTCAGTTCCACCTCAAACTCAAAGCGTCAGTATGAGCAGCCTGGGTGTCACTGCTGGATCTTACGAAGAGATTCTCAGAGCATATCCTCAAAGGGACTACTTTTCCAACCTCTAACTTGAGGAGAATTCCCTCAAATATTTTAGTGTACACAAACCATAAGCCCATGGGTAAAGAACCTCATGCAGAAGCCTCCAGAAGGCTCTTCTGCACTGGTGAGTTACACCAAGATTAAGACTGATTAGCGGCATCAAGCCATAAGTGGGATGAAATATGCCCCCATGTCTTAAGGAGCCATCCGTTGGAGTTACCACTTGTCCGATTGCCGTCGGCGGCTGAATTTATCACACAGGCATGAAATCCGCCCTTAGCCTGTTCCTGGCTGCCTGACTCTTAATCAACAGCCCGCTCTTGGGGATTTTTGGCTGCCTCACCTGGTTATGCCAATAAATCTGAGTGAAGAGCTGCTTGATTTGTTATTGATTTCCCCATGGACAAATTTGGGGCTGTATCTTCAGCGATCAGTCTTCACCATGAGAAGTCAGGGCAAAGGAAAAGCCTTGGCCACCTGGGGGAGGCTCCGGGGCTACTTCTTTGTGTTAAAGCACTTACCATTTCAGATGACTGAATTTAGCTCATGTGATGTTCTAGTGCAAGAGGGGAGAGGAGGAGTCTGTGGAGGATCCACACATCCCTCACAGCCTGGCAGTTCAGGGAACAGAGAGGACATGCCAGCAGAATGGACCGTAGCCATTGTGGTCTTCCCTTATGGCCACCCCAGCTAGTCCTGACATCCCAAAGGTAGAAAGACCAGCTGGAGACCAGGATAGTCACCATCCTTGGTTGGAAAGCAGTTCATGTTGAGACCTCACAGCAAGACCAAGATTAAGACTGGTTTTGCTTGAACTGTTCTCAACGTGAAATAAACTGAGGTCCCATGAGCGAACTCCTCAGGATAGAAACACTGCAGAAATGGCATGACCTAAATGTCTCACCCTTCTGTCTCAAAAAATCTCAGTTGGAGATTTTGATTCTGTTGTTTGTGTTATCTTTGTGAGCTCCTTGGAAGCGGGTTCATCTGGAACACTGGGGAAGAAGAGCGTAGCCTCTGCCAACACAGCAGGTACTGGGAGGGAGACACGGTCTCATCTCCTGACTTGCAGATACATGTACGACACCGTTAGTCATCATGACTTGCCACTTTAGAGAGGAAAGTCACCTCAGCCTCTTCCCCTGGCTTTCTCATCAAATCTCCCACGACTGAACTTGCTTATCTGACACCAGCAACTTTCTCCGGTGCTGGCTGGAAGCATGTTCTCATGCTCTCTCTAAAAAGAAAGCATTACTCACTGTAAGATTTTGGAGATTAAACTAATGACGGAAGACTTTAAAAATGTTTATTCCTATATATGTACTGGGTGCTGGGAGCTAAACTCGGGTCCCTAGAAGACAGGGCACATCTTAACTGCTCATCCATTTCTCTAATAATTTATGCTAATTTTTTGAGACAGGTTATCATATAGCCCAGGCTTTTCTAGAACTCACTGAGGATGGTCTTGAACCTCTGATCCTCTGGCATCTCCCAAATGCTGCGATTGCATTCCACCCTAGTTATACAGTGTTAGGAATCAAATCCAGGAATTTGTGCACTGCGGGCATACACTACCAGCTGAGACCCAGCCCAGCTGAGACCCAGCCCCAGTCCCAGCCCCAGCCCCAGCCCAGTCCCAGCTAACCCCCTGCCTCAGCTCCAGCTTCCTTTCAGGCACTGTTCAAGCAGGAGGCTATTTAAATGCCCTCTCAGGCAGCTGAGAGTTGGTTCTGCACTTATGGAACCGGTGCTAGGGCTTTGGTTTGCATGTTCTTCAGCCACCTTCCCATTGAGACACATGTCCTCTGCCTGCTGTCTGGAGGGCCTCGGTGTAGGGTTTCTTTGTGGCAATCTGAGCTCACTGTAAGAGGCCACCAGATCGGAAACAAAACAGTGGGACCCTTGGGAGTATTCATCTCTCCTGGTAAACAGCCATAGGCTTGAGATGTGAATTTTAAAACTACATTCATCAGGCTCTGGGTTTTCGAAAGTGAATTCCTAAGTCTCGGCAATGCACAAGAAATAGAATCTCCAAACTCAATTGCACTCTTGGTGGGTGCAGAGGGGAGAGCCTCTAACTCAATTCTCAAAGCTATTGAGTTTTATCTGCAGGCACTCTCTCTCAGGGAAGCTTCTGTTCAAGTTGTCCTTCAAAGCAGCCTGGCCTAAAGGGACTGGATGGAGGGAAGGGCCCTTGTGAGCCCTGCTGCCCCTGATAGCAGCGGTCATGGTGTGTCTTTATTAAGATTTCTTTTAGCATGCACTTGCAGGAGTGGCACACAGCTGCAGGGGTGCACATGCTTAGCAAAGGGGACCGTGGGCAGCATCTGTCCGTCTGAAAGACCTTCTGATAGGTCTGTCTGTGAAGTTTCAAGTCTCCATCCATCTTACACCCCAGATAGACCCTGCCTGGCACAGAACGATGGCCACATCACTCTAGCCCATTGCCTGCAGAATTGTCTCTAATTTATTCATTGAAAACTTCATACACCCATTGGTTGATTCATAAAACATTGGTTGATTTTCCTCAAAAAATTTAACGGTAAAAATATTAACATTTTAACCCCTTCAGCTCCTCTGCCTCTGTGTTTCTGTCTGTCGGATTGGATTTTTGTCTCATGCAGATTACAGCTCAAGTACCATGACCACTCATGCTTTCTCTTTCTTATCCTTTTTGAAAAAAATCTTTTCAAACACAGGGTCTCACTAAGTAGCCTTGTCTGGCCTTGAACTCAGAGGCATCCTCCTGCTTCTGCCTAATCTCTTGACAAGCCAAGTGGCAGCAGAAAGAGCTCTGCCAAGAAAGGCAAGCACGTCTCTTCCCAGACCCTGGCAGTGCTGACACCCCAGCGGCCCCCCAAACTCTGTGAGTTCTCTGGACCTCAGTTTTCTCTTAGAGAGTGATCACCATCCCAGATACGGTGCAGTGCTAGTGTGCAGTAAAACCATCCACGTCCCCAATTCAGCAAAGACACAAATAAAAAGAGAGACACTCTTAGATGACACTGTAGCAACCGTGGGCAGCAGGAGCCCATGGCCTGTTTGGCTGACGACAGCAATTGTAAAAAGACATTTTCAAGGCACTGGGAGAAGCCTGAATGTGGACGTGCTGTCAGACGGTATTAAGGGAGAGTGTTTATTTTGTTAAGTCTAATAATAGCATTGTGGTTTACAAGTAGATGTATTTTTATTTAAGAGACACATACAGAAGCGTTAAACTAGAATTGAACCGCCTTAAAGCCAGGAAATTATTTTCTAAAATGCTTAAGCAAAAGACATCAGAAGCAAGCACCAGAGTCTTAACAATCAGATCAAGCAGGTGTTTGGGGCCCAGCGTCCTCTTTTCCTTGGTACCTGGTACAGTTTTTCCATTGTAGGGCTACACCAATGGTCTGTGTAAATTTCTGCATGGGCTCACACGTTACCACGAGAGTTTGAAGGCTGCCAATGTACATTTATTGATATTTTTTCTTTACCCAAGAAAGGAAAATGAACGAGGTGAGATCGCAACAGAGAGAGCAACGGAAGCGGCCAATACAGACCCCTAAACTTACTTAGGTTGTGACAAGACCCTCTGTAATATTTTTAAGTTCAGTTGTGCCATGCTAGACCATAGACTTTGTAAATGGCAGTCTCACACTGTCAAAGGTTGGGAACACCTGTTCTCAGGTTCATTGTTAGTTCTGAGGAAGGGAGGTGTTCACCTTGCCATTTAAGAGTGGAGCACTGGTCCAGAGGAGCTGTGTGCTGCTGATCATTATGCGTCAGAGAACTCAGGTTGACCCGAGGGAGAGGAGTTGGAACGGCTGGGTCCAAGGCCTACAGTAGGGGGGAATCTATGGCCTTGCAGTGGGAAGCCTGGAAGTGTCAAAAGCTGCATGTCTTCTTAATGTCCCTCTGGCTTCCACCCTGTCTGTATCCCTGGGCTTCATGGTGTGTGGGGTAGAGTGGCCCTGATTGGTTCTTCAGGATACTGCATCAGCGGACATGTGTGGCAGGGTGGGTCTGAGGATGTGGTAGGGACAAAGTCTGATGATGTGTTTGGTGAGGGACGAGGTGTGAGGAGGATGTGCTACGAGGAGTCTAAGTATGCTTCAGTGCTGCGGATATGTGTGTACATGTTTATTAATATACCAAAAGAATTAGTACCTGTAATGAACACCAACTAGGAGCCATGTTGGTGCCATGCATGAGTTTTCCCCATCCATCCTTCCCAAAGCATCTGTAAATCACGACTCCCTTTTTAGCACTGGGGAACCTGAAGTTAGAGTTACAAGGGAGTGTTGTAGTCGCGAAGACTGAGTTGGGGAGCCGGGCTTTGATCCGAGCATGCAGGCAGGCTGTCCATCTTCTCCTCCTGCCTCCCTATGAGGCCCCTTTAGATTTTGCACACCATACTGAAACTAGAGCCTTAGGAGATAGCCCAGTCAATGTTTGCAAAGCACACGTGCAAGCATGGCAGCTTGAGCTCCCAGCACCCATTCAAAAGCCATGGATGATCGTATATACGCCTGCAACTGCAGTGCTGGGCGGCAGGGGTAGGAGGATCCCCAGAATTCACTGCCCAGGCATCTTAGCTGAGTCAATGAGGTTCCGGTTCAGTGAAAGACCCTACCTTAATAAACAAGGTGAAGATGATCAAGAAAGATACTTGACATGCGTGCTCATGCACATTGTGAACATCCATGAGCTTCATGTTGAGAGGGCTCCCTGTAAGCTAGCAGAGAGGTAGGGCTCCATGCGCATGGGTTTGTAGCTGCATTATATCCTTCCTGTGCATGGGTTTATAACTGCATTACATACTTCATATGCATGGGTTTGAAGCTACATTACATCCTTCATATGTACAGGTTTGTAACTTTATTGTATCCTTCATGTGCATGGGTTTGTAGCTGTATTGTATCCTTCATATGCATGGGTTCATAGCAGTATTGCATCCTTCCTGTGCGTGGGTTTGTAGCTGTGCTGTACCATTTACCAGCCTGCGGACACTTCCCTTCTCCTTTCAGATGCTCCCGGAAGTGAGGAGGCCACGGCTGGCTCATCAGTGGGGAGAAAGGAAGAATTCTCTTGGATTTCCAGCTGCAGCTTGTCCTCTTCAGGGCCTGTGGTGTGGAGACGCATCAGTCACATTCATTAGGAGGCACAGTCTCCCAGTGGGATGTGAGCCACTGTGTCAGCCTGGAGAGAAAGGAGGACAAAAGAGAAAAGAATGAGCTCACCCTGTCTGAGTCCGGGAAACAGCCTTTTTAGAACTGGAACTGCTTCCCCTGACGCCCAGAGGGCTGAGATCTTCTGCTGGAGTTTAAAGTTGGGGTGTTCTCAGATGCTTGGCTCTGTGGGATACTTCAGTGTCTGAAAACCTCTGCTGATGGAAATTCCAACATAAAGAAAAGAAGAGCCAAAGATGGGTCCTACAGCATCGCTGGCATGTTCTGGCATCAACTTGGACTTCTTTATCTTCCCAGGAGAAGTGAGACGCCTTCAAAACACCATGACAGGGATGGTTGGATGGCTCAACAGGAAAAGGAGCTTGCAGCACAAACCTGGTTATGAGAGTTCTATCCCCCAAAACTCACATAAAAATTGATGACAACCCACTTCACAATGTTATCCTCTGACCACCACCTGCATGCCTAGCATTCACGTACCCACTCTCCAAGTAATAACTAAAACAGGTAAGGTTTAGGAGGTGTGTGAGTCTAAAGAACAAGATCCAGTTGTGAAAGGGGCCTGATGCGTGCAGGTCCAGCCTGTGCCTCTTGTTTCACAGAACAGCCCAGCATCTCCTTAGTATGTTTAAAGAGGCTGTTCAAGATTGGCCATGGTTCCTTAGGGGAGGAGCGCCAGAATGTAGGAGAGGACAGTATGATCCTCCCTGGGGTCTCAGTGTGTAATGCTCATGGGGAGGAAGCTGGGCTCAGAGAGAAGGACTCAGTGTGGGGTGCCTGGAAGGGCCTCTCGACACTCATGCCTGCTTCCAAGGGAGCAGAACCTCTCAGAATATGTCAGTGAAGAGGATACTCTGTGAATGTGACGGTGTAGGAGAGAAAGTCCCATGTGTCCCTCTGCTTCGTGATGTCACCATACTTCATCAGCTCTGGAAGTGAATGGATAAGGCTGCAGATGACAGTCAGTAGCGTCTTCACACAGCAGAAGCTCATTCACACAGCTGCCCAGCCTCTTTAGCTGCCTGTGACACTGACCCTTTCCAACATCCCTAGTACACCCATCTAATTTCTTCCCCACAGATGAGGAAACCGATCAGTCACTCAGCCAAGTCCTGGGGAAGTGCTTGTCCCTTCTCACCCACAGTTGTGGGTTGGGGGCTTTTAACTGGAGATGATTATCAGTTTTTCTGGAAACTGTTCTTCATGAGGCTGGCACAGCCATTGACTTGAGAGTGACATTAACCCTCGCAACACTAGGTAAAAAATTTAAATCAGATTAGGGATCTGGGTTGCTATGGCACTGGGAAAGTACACTTTCATGCAAAGCAATTTAATAGATGCGAAAATGTGTACCTTCTTGCAGAAACACTGTATTTTTTAGATAAAAGCCTCTAGCTAACAGACAGACAGACATCTCTTCTGGAGTCTTCTCCCACCCCTAGTCTTCTCTGATTTCCTGTCAGAGAAGGTTGGTATCCATAGGAACACCTTGTAGGTGATGTCCAAGAAGAAAAGGTTTGGAGCTCAGCTCAGGAACCCGGAAGTCTAGATATTGGTAGCCCTGTGTGTTTGGCCTCTGTGAAGACTTCTCCTGGACAGCATCATGGTGGCAGTGTGTAGAGGAAGGAATCACATGGCCAAACAGGAAGCTGAGGGTCGAGAAAGGCCAGGTTTGCTCTCAGATAGCCGCCTTCTCTCCAGAGAAGAATCTAATTACATCAGTTCCGTTGAGGGCAGCCCCTGGTAGCCTGACATCCTTACTATTGGTCTTGTCTTCAAGGCTCCACCAACTCCCAGGGTTTCCACACTGAGGGTTAAAGCCTTGCAGGGCACATAGAAGGCCTATCCAAACCACCAACCCAGTATGCGAACTCAGTGTACACAGAGACATCATACATGTTCTGACCTTGCCACTGAGCACATCACTGCAAGACTGAGCTGGGTTGACAGAGTATGTGGAACAGCCTGGGAGGATCAGCAAGGCAGCAGAAGCCAAGAAAACTCAGAAAGGTGTGTGCAGCCTGCTGGGCCTCTGCTTAGAGGGATGCACATGCCATCACAGCTGCCTCTGCCAGCCCCGTCTGACGTGCTTTGAGCAGAGAGTGAGCTCTCAGGACTAAGTAGGTACTCACTGTTTTCTTCTGGTTCAATACCACTGACTCTATCTCAGACAAAAGACAGCTTTCTCCAGTAGGTCCTAGTACATAACCCCAGCCCTGCCATCTTGGTTCTGAACACTCTGATCCTCAGTAGCTCTTGTTGCAGTCACTGTCTGTTCTGTCCACATACGTACCATTCCACAGGGCTTGAGTCTGTGTGATTTTCCCTCTTGTGCCTCATTATATAGAGAAGCATGGAGAAGGTACGTCAACTACTTTTTATTGATCATATGGATGGGTGTATGGATGGATGGATAATGGATGGCTGTATATATGTATGTATGTATGTGTGGGTGTGCGTGGGTGGGTGGTGTGTGAGTGGGTGAGTGGTGTGTGTGTGTGTGTGTGTATGTATGTATGTGTGGGTGGGTGGGTGGATGGTGGGTGGGTGAATGTATGTGTGTATGTGTGTATGTATGTATGTGTGTGTGGATGGATGGGAGGGTGTGTGCATGTATGTATGTATGTGTGTGTGGATGGATGGGTGTGTGTGTGCATGCATGTATGTATGTATGTGTGTGTGTATGTGTGTATGTATGTGTGTATGTATGTATGTGTGTATGTATGTGTGTATGTATGTATGTGTGTATGTATGTATGTGTGTATGTATGTGTGTGTATGTATGTGTGTATGTATTTATGTATGGGTGTGTGGATGGATGGGTGGGTATGTATATGTATGTATATATTTGTGTATGTATGTATGTGTGTGTGTGTATGTATGTGCGTGTGTATGTATGTATGGGTGTG
>JADRCH010000172.1:2667242-2711523 GCA_019843965.1 Rhynchomys soricoides
TATGTATGTATGTATGTATGGGTGTATGTATGTATGCATGTATATAGGTATGGGTGGGTAGATGGATGGGTGGGTGGGTATGTGTGTGTATGTATGTATATGTGTATGTATGTAAGCATGCATGTGGATGGATGCTTGCATACATGGGTGAGTGGATGGATGGAATGAACTGATGAATTAATGGGGATGAAGGACGGTGTCTGCACTCTTGGGAAGTAAGTGAGCTACACAGATGACTATGGAAACTCTATGGCTTGGCCATGAACTGCCTCCTACGTGCTCATGTTCTGAAACTTAGCCCCCAAGTTGGTGTGCTTGTTTGAGAGACTGTGGAACCTTCTTCCAGAGGTGGGGTCTCCCCAGGGTGGGGGGGAGTGGACCACTACGGGGAGGCTTTTGAAGGTTACAGATTGCTCTCTGCTGCCTTGAATAAGCTCTGCCATAGGATCCCACTGCAGTGAAGAGCTGCTCATCATGCCTTCCCCAGGATGATGGATCCAAAGACTCTGAAACCAGGAACCAACACAACTGTTTCCCATGCCAATTGTTCACCATTCATTCTTTCTTTTATTTGCTTACTCATTCTTTCACTCATTCATTCATTCATTCATTCAGCCACTTTGAAGGGAATGAACAGCAGGAGTACAGGAACACTTCTGCCATTCCTGGTCTCTCGTATACCAGGGCACATGCCTCTGACCACGGTGTTCACATTCACTTTGCAAATGAGACAGTGTGTTAGGAGATCGAGATGGGGCCAGGCCACATGGGATTATGGAGCGCTTTTAACCCAGTGATGTCTACATCTGGGTGGCAGAATGGTCTGGCTACCACCCCCTCCCCCCACATCTGAGGGGCCCTGTCTGGCTCTGCTGCAGTCATAGATCCTGGGCCACAACTGTCTCCTGGAGGCTCTCACGCTAGAAAGAGGAAAAATCTTTGAAAGAATTAGTTCCAAATTCACAGGGCACACATCCCAGACCAGCAATCATCAAGGAGAGCTGATATGCTCCAAGGCCATTGTGGTGCCAGGCAGTGGATGTCACAGCCATCGATAACTGTGATTGCAGCAGCCTCCATTATCCCTGGTTTTGCAGGTAAGAAGCCAAGATCTTCATGTTTCTATTCCTTAGTCCAGGACACACATCTTGAATGATGGATCTGGATTCTGCCAGTGGTGGTGGATAACTTTACTTGGTGGTCTTTGGATACTTATGAAGACCCACTATGCACTAATCGCAGGAACTGCCACAGGAAGGGCTACTGGGTGCCAAAGCATAGGGAAGGCATAGCCCATGCCAGTGGGGATGAGGCCTTGTCTTTCAGAGGTCAGGCATTGTGGAGGGAGCTATGGGAGGGCCTTTCTGACCAGAGCAGGCCTACTCATTGCCACAGACAGGGGTATCTCCTCTACAGACCCCACTGGTGTTGATCTGTGTGACCATATACATGTGTCAGCTGGAGTAAGCCACAGAAGCCATGGGGGCTTCAGGGCAGAGCCTGGTGATCTCCCAACTTTAATTCTTTCAGGAAGAGTCTTGAAGACAGCCTTAGTGAGAACCTTCTGCTGGCTTTCGCCCCTGCTTCTCTCATCTTCTGAGAAGCAACAACAGATCCGTGTTCTGATGGTGCAAGGCTTAGAGGGGTTAGCGCCAACCATCCAGTGGCAGCCTTGGCATGGGTGAGTATTCTGAGATGCAAAACGTAGATACAGTGATTTAAAGAAATCCTGGTGACCCTGATTTGTCTTGTAGGGAGAATCCCTCTCATTAAAAAAGAGGCATGGTGGCTATTGGCAGTTCACCAACAAAATTCAGTGACTGCTCTCAAAAAAACAAAGACAACGTAGTGTTCCTTGTGTGTGGTGTCTCTGTGACACTTCCCAGGAAGCAGAGTGCTGGAAAGACCCAGCACGAAGACATCCTGGTGGTGGGGCTTGTAGAGCAGCTGCAGACGGGAACACGGAGGATGCTCGATTCTTGGCTTTTCATGCTCTGTTCCTGTCAAGATGAGCGTCGGAAGTGTCAGTCCCCAGGGCTGTGCCACCAGGCGTAGCTGTGCACTCTCTGCTTGTGGGTTCTGCGGGCTTAGTCTTCAAGCATCTATAAAAGGACTGGGGCACTTGGTTTCTGGCAGGATGTAGCTAAACCATGAATTGTGGCTGCCTCCCAGATGGTCATCCAAAATAAGCGAGAAGTCAAACCTCATTTGGGGGGAGGAAGCACAGCAGCTGTCTCCACACAGCCTCCCTAGTGACTGGATCAGCTTCCTGTGATATAGCAGAGTGCAAAGCAAAAGCCAGGGATGACTTGTCTGTCCCTCCACATTCTCGGGGGTTACCTTTCTGTCATGTTCCCTATTAAGAAGTGCCCAGACCACTGGTGTTCATGTCTTCCCTGTCCCAGGCATGGAGCTGGCAAGTCAGTGTGCTGACACTGTTTAACACAAACCTGGGGACAGCAATCCAGAAAGTCAGTGTTCTCTGTGATTGAACTAGACAGGGCTCTGAGGCTGCAAGATGCCAGTACTATGGGAGAGAGAAGACTGCATGGGCTTACGTAATAGGAAAGTTCATGCCTATCTAGCTGTCTCTCAGTACTCACTCAGGGATGTGAGGTGTCCTGTGACTCAGCTCTGTCTCATCTCAGTTAATGTCATTAGTGGCCAGCTTCCCCTTGGTTGGCAAGGATACCCCAAGGCCAGCAGCCTGGCTTAATCTGGAGCTGTGGGCAGCCTGGAAGGACCATTTGTCTTCTTTCCCAAAAGGCTCATTTCGGCAACAAAGGGCTGCAGTCTCCCAGTCACAAGGTCTGGTCTGACTTACCCTGGGATGCAAGAGTAAGGGGCAGGTGTGTGCACAGCTCCATCAGAGTGGTGAAACACCAGACAGCTCCGAAGGAGTCTTACTGCACTAGGGGGACTCTGTTGTGATGTAGCATCAGCCGTGTGGGGCCGCCCTGCAGTAAGAGCTCAGGGGCTCGTGCTGGTCGTCCCACAGAGTGACCCTGCTGCTGCACCTGCTGCTGCTGCTCAGGTCCCAGGCTGAGTAACAAGAAGAATGTAAGGTGAGCATCAGTGTGTCTCTGACCCCTTCCTTGACTTGAATGCAATGTGACCCTCATGGTCTTGCTGCCATGATGGGCCATACCCTTAAGTTGTGAACCATGATAAACCCTTTATCTCTTTCTTTTTAATATATGATTTTATTTATTTTTTATTTATATGAGTGCACTGTAGCTGTCTTCAGACACACCAGAAGAGGGCATCAGATCCCATTACAGAGGGTTGTGAGCCACCATGTGGTTACTGGGAATTGAACTCGGGATCTCTGGAAGAGCAGTCAGTGCTCTTAACCACTGAGCCATCTCTCCAGCCCACCTTTCATCTCTTAAATTACTTTTGTCACGACTGTCACAGAAATAGCGAGCACACTCGGGTCAATTCCGTGTTCATTACTAGTGACTTACAGAGAAGCACTCCTGAACCTCAGGAGTGGTATAGACACATCTGGAGAAAGCCATCAGCGTGGAGGTGTGGATAGCCTCCATGATGTGGTATGCTTCTCCATGTTCTTAGGCCTCCTGGAGTTTCCCTCTGCTGTGTCCTCTAGTTTTGAAAACAGAAATTAGATTTGTACTCCAGTGTTCACTGATGTCATATAAATGATATTTTGCACACTTTGTAACCCTGGGCTTATTGATATGGTCTTGAAATGTGGGTGATTTCTGCATGCTGATGGTAGCCAAGACTGAGGTATACCCATGTCTCTCTCAGGTCAAAGTTGAAGCTATAATACCCTGGAGGTGTGGTGTATTTGCAAACCACAGGGTTCAGTTTAATCTCACTTGGGAGGTGGCTTTTCTGAGAAGAACCACATTGGCCAAAGCTAAGCCTTATGTCACCTTCCTTGGGCAGCATAGCTGACTGGCCCAGCAGTGTGTGTGGGCTCCTTGTTGGGGTGCAGGATGGCCTTGAGAACCCTACAGAGCTGTGGGCTGCCTCTTTCTTCAGACCCTGTCTCCTCTTTACCCCTGCTCATGTCAAATTCTGAGGAATCTGCCAGAAGATCTCTGCATGGACCTTCCCAGAAACCCCCGATTAGAAAAATGCACTGCAGCATTTGATACCAGGATTGATCCACACAGGCTGCTGAGTAGGATTGTGACACTTGAACACCTTGAATCCTGGCTCTGACATCATCCTGCCGATGAATGGACTGTTGGCATCAGTCCCAAGTCACATGGGTTCAACATGAAAGTCCCCCAAGGCCTCATGTTCTGAACACTTGGTTCTGAACAGCTGTGGAAAGTTCTGGAGCTGGGTCCTGGCTAACGGAAAGTGGGCCGTTAGGGTTTGTTTTGAAGGTTGTAGTTGAAGTGACTCCAGCCTGAGCATGGCAAACATGGCTCTCCAGCCAGCCTGAGCATGGCAAACATGGCTCTCCAGCCAGCCTGAGCATGGCAAATATGGCTCTCCAGCCAGCCTGAGCATGGCAAACATGGCTCTCCAGCCAGCCTGAGCATGGCAAACATGGCTCTCCAGCCAGCCTGAGCATGGCAAACATGGCTCTCCAGCCAGCCTGAGCATGGCAAACATGGCTCTGGCAGGCCTTACCCTTCTCCCCATTCCCCCTGCCTTGCTAAAAACCATTAGATCCCATTCCTACAGCTAGCCACCTAGGTCAGTTCCCAGATTTGGCTACTTCCTCCTCCTGAGGTTGACTACCAAGGTCCAGCCTTTAAAGTATTGAGGTCCAGGAATCAAGAGCCTCTTTGGCTCACCTAATGAACACGCCCAGTCTAACTTAAGCACTTCATCCTAACATGGGATTTCCCCTTTTACCCCTATAAACCGCCATTTGCCACTGGGTCACTTCTGTCTCTTCTCTATCCAGATGCAGTCCTTTGCCCCCAGGGAATAAATATCCTACCACCTCCTTTGTTTCCTTCCCTTTCCCCTAATCCTCTGTCTCTTGTCTTTGTGTCTTATCCCTGTCCCTGTGGGGGGACATGAATCTCCTCTATGCTGAGAACTTGGTCTTGGGGTATCTTGTGCTAAACACTGATCCTTTCCATAGTAAACCCCAGCCTCTCTTTGATTCTTATCTGCCCCCATGTCACATGTGGTCTGCACCACTACACCTCCCACCGTGTATTACATGATTCTCACCCCCCCCCCCATGATGGCTAGTGCATGGTCCAAGTGCTTGGGCTTTAGAGACTGGACAGAACCATCTGTAAGTAAGAGTAAGCAGATGAAACCTCTCTTCCTTTTAAATTGCCCTGTTGGATGTTTCCTGTCACAGGCAGGATAGTCACACCTCTGGTGGGGGAAGCACTATTGGAAAGGGGCCGGCAGCCTTGAGTTTTGTTTGTGGGGTACTTGGTAACGTTTAATTTCTGTAAAAGGGGAAGACAAGGTGATTGTGCATCTCTCCGTCGGTATTTATGTTTCTTGTGTGTGTTTTGAGAAGTTAAATGTTTTAACTTCAGTACTATTTATATTTAAAACTGATTGGCAGTAATTCATTCTTAACTCCCTTATCTGTTCATAACCACAGTGCCTCAGCGAAGACCCCTCCCAAATTTCTGGTGATGGTGATTTTTAATACCGCCTTGTCTACATCAATAGCAGGTTTAATTTTGTGTAGCCTTTTGAAGCCCTGTTTGTCTTTTAATTTTCTCTCTTGTTCACTTCACAGTTCTCCGATTTGGATGACTCTCTTTGTAGACTTCTTCCTGCCCCCCTCTGTTTACTTCAGGCTTACCTTACTCTTGGGTCCCACACAGAGCAGGTGTTTGCTTCAAGCAAGTGTTGAGCAGTCCGGGTGTGGACTGATTAAAATCATGTGTGGTGTGGGTAGAGTCAGAGCTGGCAGGAAGGTAGCGGAGCCGCTTGGATCAGAATAGAGGTGTGGGCTACATGCCGTTCATTTCCTGGGGCAATGTGAGCCTTCTTATTATCATGGGCTTGTCTTAGTTAGGGTCTCTAGTGCTGTGATGAACACCATGAACAAAAGCAACTTGGAAGAAGTCAGGGCAAGATCTCACAGGCAGGAACTCTGAGGCAGGAACTGAAGCAGAGGCCATGGAAGAGTGCTTCTTACTAGATTGCTCCCCATGGCTTGATCAGCCTTGTTGCTGTTGTTGCTACTGCTGCTGCTGCTGTTGTTGTTCTCCTCCTCCCCCTCCCCCTCCGCCTCCCCCTCTCCCTCCCCTCCCTCTCCTCTTCCTCCTCCTCCTCCTCCTCCTTCGCACCCAGTACCACCAGGCTAGGGTCATCCCACTTCCATCACGAATCAAGAACATTTCCTCTAGACTTGCCCACAGGTCATTCGAATAAAGGCAATTCCTCTACTGACAGTCCCTCTTCCCAGATGACTCTGGCAATGATGTGTCAGTGTGACAGAAATAATAATGTGGACAGGTATCTTCCAAGTAAGGATCAAGGCAGTGTGAGGAGGGGAGGGGGAGACAGGGTTGTGGCTGAGCTGGGCTGGAGTCTGAGGCTCACACTGCCAACCAGTCACTTCTCTTTAGGGCCATGGTGGTGGTCTTGCTGATGCTCCTCTGAGTGCTAATGGGTTCTGCCACAGAGCAAGCACTTAGCCAGGACTATTTCCTGAGCTCTCTGTCTGGAGTAGGTATTTCCAGTTGCTTAGCATCTTCTTCAAAGACAGAAGAAATGCACACATCTAGAGAAGTAGCAAAGGACTTGTGTCCAGAAACAAAGTAAACACACAGATTGGGGTCAAAGGTTCAACTGAGCCCCAGAGCTCTGAGGTCTTGATTGTTGGGTCCAGCAGGAGGAGCTATGCTGAGGAGTTTGGTGTGGTAGCTTTCTGGTTTGATTAACAAGCTGGGGTTATGTAAGCTTTTGCTCACTGACCATGTCCTTTTTCCAAGGTGCATCTGCTTGAATCACATGCACGCCCATCGATGCCTAGGCATAAGGTGGCAATGGGAGCAGCAATATTTACTTGTAACATTCAGAGAACACTGTTTGCTGACTGAAGGCACACACTCTCTTAGTTGGTTTCTGTCTGTTGCTGTGATAAACACCATGTTCTAAAACAATGTGGGAAGGAAAGACTTTATTACAGAATACATGATTTAGAAAAGAAAGAAAGAAAAGAAAAGCCCAGGGACCCAAGGCAGGAACTGAAGCTGAGACTATGGAGGAACACAGCTTACTGGTATGCTCTGAAGCTCATGTTCACCTACCTTTCCTATACAGTCCAGGCCCATCTGCCCAGAGGTGATACTACCCACAATGGGCTGGGTCCTGCTGCATCAATTAGCAACCAAGAAACACTTCACTGTTGTGTGCACAGTCTCATGAAGGTAATTCCTCAACTGGGGTTCAAGTTGACAACCAAGATTAGCCACCATACATATGAAAACAATTAGTGAGGTGTTGGTCTCCTGCCACTGGCTTCCAAATTTGTCAGGACATTTATATGGAATTTGGGGTTTACTGGAGGATTTCTAGGGAGATGTGGTGGTTTTGAATAGAGTGTGTTAGCAACTTGATGCAGATGGGGGTCTTTTTAGAGGGAGCAGTGTGTGGGTGTGGACTCCCAGGTTTCTAAGACTTCCTTATGCTTGTCTGCCTCAAGACTCTCACACATAGGACCCATGCACGTGACTTTGCCCCATGTAAAAGAAACTAGAAAAGATCCAGGCCAGATTCTGCAGCCTTTGGTGGCCTGTCCAGCTATCATTTATCTCATTTGCCATGGGATCATTCTCTGTATCCCGCAGGGTGTCCTGAGGATGCCTTCATTCTTTTAGCCGAATCTGATATTCAAGAAGAAATAGCTCGCAATGCACCTTGGGAAAAAATTCTGCTTTGAAATCTCTGCTCCACTCCTTTGAATGTGAAAGTCCTTTCAAGCTATTTTTAAATCTAATTTTACATTAATCTTTTAATATGATCTAATTCAATCATGAGTCTTAAATCTCTCTTGGTGAACGTGTAGCTCGATTGAACACCCTTAGGTGGGTTTACAAAGGTGAGCTGTTCCATGGTTTGCAAGTGGAGATTGTTGGCTGTGTCCTCTCTTCTGACATGGTTCTGAGCTGGAGCTCTGCAGCATGTTCTCCGCACATGCCTGCCCAGTCCTGGCCTCCAGAGGAGAGGGAGCTGTCATCCTTGCTTATGAGAAACACAGTGGGGGATTTGGGCTTGGTCCTCTGCCCAAAGATGCTTTACAAACTAGTGGGCTGTGGGGCTCAGGAGAGTCTCAGGCAGAGGTACCATGGGCACTACCACTTGTCACTAAGGCAGCTGCTGTCCCATAAAGAAACCGGAAGATCACAGAGCAGAACGGGATGCAGCTTCATGTCCTCTTTCTAGCAGTTATGTGGGGGCAGTTTGTTCCCTAGAGGGTGTGTGGCAGGGATTGGAGAAGATTTGAGTGTCACAACTAAGTTGGAGATGTTTCCAGCACCTTTTGCAGAGACCAGGGGTACAGCTAAACACTCATAAATTCCTAACAAGCAATTGTCTGATTCAAAACCTTAGTGGTGCAGAGGTGAGCAATTCTAGCTCATGGTAGTGCCCTGATTGCAGTGGATCAGGCATGCTTCTGAATACGTTTGTCCTGACAGGCACAGGAAGGACTGGAAATCACTTCATCAAGAAAATGTCAACCGGGCTCTCAGGATATCTGTGACACTAAGCCCAAGAGATTTCAAGAAAAGCCTAATTAAGAGCAATGTTCCTGGCAGGTGTAGTGAGGATCGCATAAAACCGAGTGGGCACTGGTAACCAGAACTTCCCCCACCTACACCTTCCTGACCTTGGTTTTTGTGTGTTGCTATGGTTACTTCTATGTGTTGATTGACAGGGCCTTGGGCTACCTGATATTGGTCAAGTGTCCCTCTGGCTGTGTCTGTGTGGGGTTTCTGGGTGTGATGTCATTTGAGTGGGAGGGCAGAGTAGAGCAGGTGATCCTCCCCAATGTGGGCGGGCCTCTTTCTAACAGTGAATGCTCGATTAGAAACCAAATGCAGGTGTCTTAGTCAGGGTTTCCATTGCTGTGAAGAGACACCATGACCAAGACAACCCTTGTAAGTGACAATATTTAGTTGGAGCTGGCTTACAGGTTCAGAGGTTCAGTCCATTATCATCACGGCAAGAAGCATGACAGCATGCAGGCAGATATGGTGCTGGAGGAGCCGAGAGTTCTGCATCTTGATCTGAGTGCAGCTAGGAGAGACTGTCTCACAGGCAACTAGGAGGAGAGACTTTTTCAAAGCACCACAACAGGCTTCCCTTGAGTAAGGATTGCTGACTGCCCATTTTTGTGGACTTAAGAAGAACCTTGGCTCCTCTTGGTCTTGAGCACATCTGTTGGAAGCTCCCAAACTATTCTTCAGGCTGTCAAACTTCAGATTATGGTTCTAGGCAACATACTTACACTATCTTACACTGAAGTCCTTTGTGTGTTACACACAAGAATACACTCACTACACATATTTTTAATTTGAAAATTTATCTTTAATTTGACATCACTTTTTTTTTTAATGCATTCTCTGTGACTATGTAGAATGGGTCTGTGGTTGATTATAAGTCATGTGCCCTCTGTTCCATCTGATGTCTGTCCCCACACCCTAGTTCCAACAGCCCTACAGTACACTGATCCATCAAGAATCGCCATGTTACCCTGAAAAGAAATAACATAACCCTATATACACACACACATATAATTTAATCAGAGATCAATTTCATGCCCTAGCAGTAATATAAAAGTCACTTGAAGGGAAAGCAATTTAAAGCAAAATATGTACTTTAGAACACAAAGGCTTAGGAAGGCCTGGCCTGAAAGATGTGGTGTTTACCCAACTCCTTCATGGGTGAAGAAAGAGACAGATGTATGTGACATCAGGAAGCTTCCACCAGAGGCAACTCTCCAGAGCAGGGCCCAGCTCTTAGGATGGTCCCCACACCCATAATCAGGCCACCCAGAGGGAAGTTCCTGCCAAACTCACTGTGAGCCAGAAGGCTTTCTGTGCATTATGAACCAGCACAGGATGTGGGTCTAAGAGTTAGAAAATGAATCTTCTTTCCAGGCCTGACATTTGAGTGTGACTATCAGGG
Organism: Rhynchomys soricoides; assembly: GCA_019843965.1. Lineage (NCBI taxonomy): Eukaryota > Metazoa > Chordata > Mammalia > Rodentia > Muridae > Rhynchomys > Rhynchomys soricoides. The sequence continues at coordinate 2,677,347 of JADRCH010000172.1, forward strand.
GTGCAAAGTGGTCCAATGACCTTAACACTTCTTCCCTGACCAATAAGCAATGCCAGCAGCATCAATGCCAGCAGTCCAGACACAAGATCCTCCAAGAAGCGTGAGCTGTGCTTGAGCACCACTGAGCCTGTCCCTGTCCTCTAGGTGCTTCTTTCTGTCCTTGTCCTGCCCCTCCCCAACTGCTCACTCTGTTACCATATGGATGAGGAGGTGTGGAGACAGATTGAGCCATCTCTGTAGCCCCTGGATCCCAAATGAACTAAAGGTGGCTCCAGCCAGAGAGGAGGGATTTAGAAACCAAAGCTTCCCCATAGCACCTGAGCTGACTTCAGTTGAGTTCAGTTCCAGTCTCTGCAATTGGGAAAGCCAACCAGTAGCTAGTGTCACAAAAAAAATGTTCCATCAAAATGAAAAAGATTGGAATGTTCAGATGTGGCTGGTGCTCGGAAAAGAAGTGCCCTCATTTCAGCCAGCCACCCACTGCCCATGGCACCCAAGCCTACTTCAAATTACAGCTTTCTGGAAGAGCTGGAAAGCACCATGCAGGCTGGCTTTGTGCTCCTGTGTTCACCAGAGGTATTTTCAGTCCCAGGATCAGTCTCTATGCCTACTTTCACCAAAGTTTAACAAATGAACCAACAGATAGAGAGATTACAGGGTTAAGGGTCAGCCAAGCATTTCTAAAGTCCTAAGAAATACCTGTTTTCTAGACCCTGCCCTTCATCAACTGTCTCCCCGGAGAGTGGCATTAATATTTTAATGCAGAAACTGTTGCAGCTGACACTGCCCCATGGAAACATCACCACACTGCACTAATAGGGCTCTGGACAGGAGCAATAGCTGTGCACAGGTGAGAACCTTCTGCAAGGGGAGAAACAGCAAGCGATAGACTGGCAGAGGGAAGGCTGAAGTTGTTGTCCTTTTGCCAAGTATTTATGTTTGCTTCTCAAAGCTCCATCCAAATCCCCAAACTGCGTCCTTGTCTCTGCGTCGGTGAAAGCAAATTCATCTTCAGAGCAAGTCCACATCATGAGCTTAACCTTTCACGGAGATATGTGTGCAGACGGCCCATCTCTCCCTATTCAGGAACACGGCGTTCATTCAGTGACCGCGCTAATGAGAGGTCACGCCAAGCAGACATGGGAAAGCGCCAGAGCCTATGTTACAGTTTCTCGGCATCATACTTCCACACAAGCTGGGGAACGGATTGTGAGCACTTTTCTCAGCTTTTCTCCCATACTAATTAGCCATGGTGCCCAAAATGGAGCCACATAATTGTTTTGTGAATGCTACTTTTCATGCTGCTGTCAGATGGGAGTCAACTTTTGAAAGTTCTCAGGGGACACAGGAGATAGTCCTGTCTACAGCTGATGTTATACCTGAAATCTGAGTTGTAAAAATAAGGCTATCTTCCTGTAGACTGACTGTGTGCTTTGAAACGGGTTGAGACTTGTTTTACTTTGAGCCTGTCTCTAACATCAAGACCCACCAACACAACCTCCTGCACATGTAAGCTAGCCTAAAGCAATCTGGAAACTACACTATCCATCTTTCCCATGGTAAACAGTATTTTGGAGTCCATGCATGTTCCTGAGCAAGGAAAACAACCAGCATATTTTAACTCTGCATTAAATATCTTCACCGCAAAGGTTTCCCAATTAAAGGGTAATTCCTCGGATCCACTCACAGTACCAGAAGTAGCTTAGAATGTCATGTTTCCCACTAATTTAAGGAGGGAAAAATGTATAAAACACATATGAAGACACTGTTTTGTGTGCACATAAGCAGAAAAACCTGATGCTCACGTGGTCTGAGGATGTGCATTTGGGAGGTGCCTCCTGCTGGTTCATTTAACTCTATGTACCTCCAGGTGTTTTAATGACTTCTTGGTGGACTGTTTGAGCTCTCTCTTCTATGCATGAGTAGGAGTGGGGTTGGTGGCTAGGGAGATGGTGGAGATGGAAGGGGATGAAGGGTGGGACATCTGTCTCCTTGAATTCTGCACCAGGCAGTTGGGTTTTGCAGAGGCCAGTTCTCCAGGGCTGCAGTCTACCTGAAAACATTTTAAGTTCCTTGTACCCAAAGGCGTCTTTTCATAACTGAGAGCCTGCGATTTCTCAATGGGCCGTCTGTAGACCAATCTTGTTAGTTGGTTCTGAAAACAGCTGCATCTGGGAGAACCTGAGATGGAGAGAGGAAAGTTGCTTAGCTTTTAACTTGATCCTTTCAAGTCCTGTGGAGTCTGTGCATGTCTCCGTGTGGCTACATCATGGCCCTGGAGAGGCTCTGGTGCTAATTGGCAGCATTCTTCAGCTTGGAAGTGAGATTGCAGCTGCTTCTTACAACTCCACCTTGCCCTTATTCCTAGGAGAGGCCATCTTAGCTCTGCTCCCATGACCTTCCTCTTTATGAAAACCGCCGTCTTTGTCTTGGGTTCCAAGGTGATCTCCAGTGATGATCAATGAATGTGAACAGGCGAAGAGGAGGGGCTACTGGCAGAGTGGTGGATTTCCAGGCTGGAAGCAGCTTCCACAGACTCTTCTGTAGAAGAGACACTGCTGTTTGCTGAGATTCTGGGCCTTGGTCAATGTGCCACAGATGGACTTATCTGCCAGGCTTCTGAGCAAGAGGGCAGCATGGGCTGATACACCAGAGAAGTACACCATGAGAAAAACCAACTCTTCACAGGATCCACAAAGTGAAAAAGGCAGCTGTCTGTGTGGTAGGTGGAAGCTAGGAACCTGCTGCTCCCTGAGCTATCCCTTCAATGACAGGGGTTGTGTTAGGCCCTGCTATGGCATTGCCTCCAGCTCATGTCTGCTCAGGAGCAAGCACACTCCTAGAAACCACATACAGGATATTCAGGAACAAAACGGGTATATTTAGCTTTTCCTCTGCCACATGCCATCTGAGAAGCCCTTTGAAGTTCCCTTGGTTACCATTCCCTTGCTTCACTCAGTCCAGAGAGGTTCCAATGACAATTGCCCTTTGGGTAGAGACTGGCAGCAATTTCTGCCTGTTTTCTGTTGTCACTCCTCTGCTATTTGGTCTTTTTTTTCTGGATGCATCTGATTCCCCTGCACTCAGGCCTCAGGATACCAGTGAGCACTAGCTGAGGTCTGGCTAATGATCACTCAGAAATGCACCTGGATCTAGCTGTACCTGAAGGCAGACCACTCAGTTTTCCATCTTCTGTCCCCACAGACACCCTGTGCTGCGCCCAGCAGCTTAGCAGTTGGTTCCCATCATTGCCTCTGGGCATGACTGGCCAACTCATGACCACCCACTCATCAGGTCCCCTGAGGGGCCTGCCTTATATAAGACGGGTGGTAAGGGTCAGCCTGCAGCTCCCAGGTGAGGCCGTGTGTGCTGGTCTCAGAGGATTACACATGGAGAGAAGCTAAGTTTGCTCAGCCTGTACCTGAGGCTGTAGCTGGTGTCTTAGCTGTCTCTGTCAAACTGCATGTCACCACAAACATGAAGTCTTGAAAACATCCACTTATTATCTTATAAGTTTTGATGCATCCCGTTACAACCCTGCCCACACTTTCTGTCCAGGGAATCTCCAGGCTGCACTTGAGGTGATGAGAGATCATTTCTGGATTGCTGAAAGACAGTTACTTGTGGCTAGAGGAAGCAGGTCTGGGTCTCAGACATACCAATCTCTTTTGGACCTTGCTGGCCATGGTGGCTTCTCAAGGCTAGCCATGAACTCTCTGAGGGCAGAATGCTGGGGCCCAGGTGTTCTACTGGCTGATGTAGTTCAAGAGTTCTGCCTCCTTTCCAGGGACCAGGCTGGGGGCATGAATCAGTCCCCTGAGCCAAGGAGGTCAGTGTCAAGGGCTATCAAAAACATACAAGACACCTTCAAATGTTCTATCCTTGAGTCAAAGCACTGATACTTTGTAAAAAAGTTCTCAAGGTGGACAAAAGGTTGAATATGGGACCCCTAACTTCCTACTCAGAACTTGCCAGCCCTGTGGCCAGCCAGGAACCTAGCTATCTTCCTTAGTGACCAACCAGAAGCCTAGCCACCTCTTATGGATTCTGAAAGCCAGAACAACAGAATGTTCTTTGTGTTTAGAAATGGTCCTGTCTCTTGTGCTGTCTCCTCTCAGGATGTACTTAAATCTCAAATTCTAGATGGCTTTGTCAGACCCTGGCACTCTGATGCAGTTCTTCAAGAGGTTGTGGTTTCCAGGCAAAGCAGGGTAGCACAAAGTCAGGTCCAGGATATGTCTGTGTTCAGACTGAGACAGATGTCCATGTGACACTCTGAGGCTACCTTCCAGTGGCCTTTGTCACCACTCTTCCCCCACCCTCTTCAATTGCTCCACACCCAGGGAAGAAAGATGGATGTGGTTCCCAGGCACGTATCACTGCTGCCAACTGGGCTTGCAACAAGCACACTGGGACCACTTCGTCCAGTGGTATGAAACAAAGCTGCACCCTCCTTAGAGGGACTTGGAAGATGAACTGCCTACTCTTTGTCTTGAATAAAGTATGGACAGAGGAGGTGCTGGAAGCTTGGAAGACAAGGTAGCTTACAGCTGACCTCCAGCCCACAAAAGAAGGCAGAGCCACGATGGAGGAAAAGCAAGTTCTTCATGGGCCACTATGTGATTCCCCAAGTCTCACTGCACCCACACTTCCTTCAGGGCCTCATGGAGTGACTTGCAGCAGTGCACTCTCTGTTATGGCTTCTACTCTTGCAGCAGATTACATCCTGTTGGAAAGAACTACACAGCCAAACCTCTGTTCTCTTGTGGGGTGGCTCTGTCACTGGGGGATTTCCCATCCACCCCGTGGACATGCCTCTCCTTTTCAGAACCAGAAAGCTCTGATTGAGTCTCTCCAAAACTGGCCCCTCTCTGTCCACAATAACCAGGATCCAGAGAGCTAAAGGGAGTTAGACTGAGAGAAAATTAAGCAATCACAGCTCCCAGGCTCCCCAGGCAATCCCTGCTGCCCCTGGAGGACTCTTCCAGTTTCATGTTTGCTTTGCCTCTTAATGAAGTCCTTTCTTGGGCAAACTGCCTAGAAACTTCAGTGGGAAGTCTGACCCTAGAAACTTCCTTAATTAGAAATAATGTAATTAATAATGATGTCCCAAACTGCTAATCCTTAAACTCTGGCTTAAAAATTTAAAAAGAGGATGCTCGGAAGAAAGGGTTAATATTTTGTTTGTCTAAAAAGGGCTGGGTGCTGATGTCTTAGGAGTAATGGGACTAGGGAGCCAGCACTCGAGGGTGCTTAAGGAATATCTGATAAGTCAATAAATTGGGCATGAGTGACAGCTTAGTGAGAAAAGCATCCACTGTGCAAGCAAAGGCCTTGGGCATGGATCCCTTGAGCACACATAAAAACCAGGCATGGAAGCTGATGTCTGTGACCCCAGCACTAGTACTGGAGAAGGGGGGCAGAGGATGCAGAGACACACAGTCCTCTGAAGCTTACTGTCACCTACCCTAGCTGAACCAATGAGCTGCAGCTTCCATGAGAGACTTTGTCTCAAAAATCAAGGTGGAGACTCAGACAGATACAGACACCCACAGCCGAACTGTGGATGGAGCTTAGGGAATCTTATGGAAGAACAGGAGGAAGGATTGTGGGTCTGGAGCAGATAGGAACTCCTCAGGAAGATTGACAGAGTCAACTAATCTGTACCCTTGGGGCTCCCAGAGACTGAACTACCAACCAAAGAACATACATGAACTGGACCTAGGCCTCCTCGCATGTATGTTATCAGGTATGCAGCTTGGTCTTCATGTTGGCCCCAAACAACTGGAGCAGGGGCTAGACCAAAAGCCTGTCTGTGCGATGTGTTCTAGCTGGGCTGCCTTGTCTGGCCGCAGTGGGAGAGGAAGTGCTTAGTCTCACACAGACTTGAATAGGGTAGGGGGTACCTAGGGGAGGCCCAGTTCAGAGGAGAAGGGGCTAGGGGAATAGGGGGAGGGGAAGGATTGGGGGAGGTGGGGACTGAGGGGGGGTCAGTGAATGGGATGTTAAGTGAATTAAAAAATTAAATTAAAAAATATATACATGTAAAAGAATTTTTAAAAAAGATTAAAACACATTGAAATACATTTAAAAAAATTTAGGGGGAGAAAGACAGGAAGACACCAAATGGACATCTCTGGCTTCCACATTCCTGCACCCTCATGTACACATGCACACAATTACTTACAGTGGCAAGCACTTGCTAGTGCACACCCATACACACACATACACACAAATGCACACACACTCTCACACACAGGCACAAACACATACACACACATACAAATGCACACACACTCTCTCACACAGGCACATACACATGTGCATGCACACACACACACACACACACACACACACACACACACACACATTAATAAATAACGAGGCAGATGGTTTCAAAACCTAGAGAGCAATAAATACAAATGGAGCCAGAAGGCTGATGGGCCATTTCTATTTGGACCCAGGGCAGGTGGTGTTGGGATTCTCAGGGTAGCTTGCACTCATTCTCATTCAGGAGAGCTTCAGGCATGGGTAGCTGTGTCAGGGCTCATAGAGTGATGGCAGAAGGGCAGGCTGGTTGCAGTGAGTCTGTTTTCTTTCTTAGGTGGGTGAGGATCTAAGGTAGAAGGTAAGGAGAAAGGAAGTTTTTGACTTCACAATGGTTGTCATCAGAGGGTACCTCACAGACCCCTGTGTCTTCTGAAAGGGGCCCGCACAGTGCCAGCTCCACTTCTGGTCACCCTAAGGCACAGCCTGCCTTCTTTGTTGCTGACAGGCTGAACACATGGTGAACAAAACTGGCTGCTTTGCTCAGGCAGGGTTGGGTCTCGGAACAGTGTTGGCCACAATCACCTTCATGTGTTCACCTCCATGAACGTCTTCAACAGAAAACCATCGTCGGTGTTCCCCAGAGCATACTCGCTGATACAACAGAGAGGACTCAGCCACCAGATCATGGTTCTTCCTCTGTGCACAGCCCTTGGAAGCCAGGCCTGACTCTTGTGTGCTCTGGCATGCCACACTGGCATTCTGGGAAGAGTCGTATGTAAGCAGCTATGAGATGAAGCGCTGTGTTTGAGAGCAACTATGAAAGACAAACTGTGCTTGTTCAGACCTGACATTCACTGCTATTTCCTCTGAAATGAATTAGAACAAACTTCCTCCCAGACCACAGGAAATAACAAGCAGCTCCCAGGCCTTGTGGAATGGGCAGGGATGAATCTTTTGCCCTGCCCTGAGGAGACATCAGTGCATGGGACTTCTCTCAGCCAGCAAATGGCAGAACTTTCCAGAAAAGCATGCTTAAAGGGACTGGAGCCAGGGGATCAGGGTCATCTGTCAGAGCTGATGGGAGTTACCCTGGGCGAGCAGTGACTAGTGAGCCCTCCAACTGGCCAAGTCATCAAAAAAAGAGTCAGGGGAGAAATGATTGAAGCTACCTGGAGCCCCAGTGACAACGACCTGGCTAAGGATGGACTCTGAGTGAAATCAAAGTAAATGGGGATGGCAAAGACGTCCACTCTAGAGTCAGAAGGCCCAAGTTTGATCCTTGTTCCCCATGTGATGTAGGGAAAGAACTGACTTCTGCAAGTTGTCCTCTGATTTACACATTTACAGAGTGACACACACACACACACACACACACACACACACACACACTGATTAATATAATTAAAAAAGGTTTAAATTATGGGAATGATGGTATACATTTGTAACCCAGTACTCAGGGATGGAGGAGACAGGAAAATGACAGGTTGCCAGTAGGGGCTACAAAATATGACCCAGGATTAAAACCAGCAAATGAAACAGAAACACATCCAGGGAAAGACTGGAATTAAATTAGAACAATGTGTCAGTGTGATTTTAGCAATGGTCCTGATAGCCTGGTGTTAACTGCAGGGGAACTCTGCTGTATGGAGACTCTGGCCCTCCTCTCCTCCAGCTATCCAGTGTATCTAACACACCTCTTAACTAAAATGATTTTTTTTTAAAAAATAAAGAGATGCCAGGCATAGCATCCCAGCTTCTTTGGAGGCTGAGGCAGGAGGATTGCCTGAGCTGAAGGGCTGGAGTAACATAATGAGACTAAATTTCAAAATAACAAATGAAAACGAGGGTGTAGCTCAGCCAAAGAATGCCCGCCTAGCATGTTCCATCCACAGCACCTTGGAAAGTGAAACTAAACTCAAGTCATCAGTAGCAAGCAAGCCTGCCACTCACTGTCAGAAGTTTCACATTTGTTTCTGAATTCAAAATAGAAGTTGGAAAACTTGTTTATGTACTAGTTTTGCTCGCCATCCCCCCAGAACTCACTGACACTCCTCAAGGGGTGTGCTCTAGCAACCCAAGGCATGTGGGTGCCCTGTGATGGACAATATGCATGATGTAGTAGACGAGCGTCTTCCAAATGGGTCACAGAGTTACTCAAGTTCAAGACAGGCCTGTAGGCTTCCATTTAACACAATGTGGAGGGCTCAGCAAGGCAGCTTCAGACTCATACTAATCTAACCTGCAAGAAATTCCAGCCCTGAGTTTGGAGTGCAATCCAGAAAAAAACCAGCCACAGTGATGAAGAAGAAGCCAATTAAAAAGAAACTCCCTTTCCTACATGGATGTCTGGGTGAGGTTTTAATTATGTGTATGTGTGTATACCTGGGTGTAGGTGTGTGCACATGTGAGTACAGATGCCCAAAGAGCCCAGAAGAGGACATGGATGCAGAGAGCTGCTACAGTAACAGGAGGGTCTGAGAAGCCCAACATGGGTGCTGGGAACTCCAGTCCTCCATGAGAACAGCAAACACTCTTATTTACTGCATCATCTCTAGAGACACATCCTGTTTTGAGTGGCAGAAACTTTTGCTGAACCAGGAACCCTCTAACTAGGGTGGACTAGCTGGGTATCAAGCCCTGGAAATCCTTTGTCTCTGCCTCCCAGTGATGAGCCTGCAGGCTTCAGCACACCTGGCAATTTACATGGACTCTATGGCTTCCATAGCAACTACTTTACTGACTGACCTAATTCTCCAGTGCCTATGTTTATGTGTATATGGGTGTGTGTGTGTGTCTGTGTAGTAACATGTATGTATATATTTATTATTAGTGCACAATGCATATATATTGTGTGCTTACATGTATCCTTTACATGTTTACATTGTATTTTTGTCTGTCTATCTGTCTGTCTGTCTGTCTCTGTGTGTGTGGTGTGTAGTCTAAGGTCTTGGATGTGGCAATTGAGTGCTCCCTAGCCAGTCCCACCACCAGTCCTTGTTGTTAATTCTGTCGTGTCTTATTTTGGTCTCACCGTGGAGTTATGACAGGTGGAACAAGGTCTCTGGTGACCGGTAACTAAGTTTAGCCTAAGTGTCTTTAATAAATAAATGTCCATTGATCTGAGTTAGGTAGGAGTAGAGTGTGTGTCACTGTATTAATAGTACACTATCAGAATAAAGTCCTTTCTTCTCTTTCCTACAGAAAACTCAGCATACACACAGTCCTGGGACTCTCTATACCACCACAAAACAGATGCTGACAGTAACATAGGTAAGGGGCAAATGGACAGATACACATGTAATACAAATTTGCAAATACTATATAAATAAATATGTAACAAGTATATGCAAATACTTACATAAATAAACATTTAAGTATACAGAGCCAAAGATCTTATGCTAGAAGCAGCCAGGTAGGGCCACAGCAGGTGTGCAGGGAGGAGACAGCAGGTGTTCTAGGAGGAGGCACAAGTAAGTGCTCTGTTGAGTACCTGAGGTACTGTGTGTGGCTGGGCATGTTTAATGTTGATGAGTTTTCATTTCCAGTCATCAGTTTAACTATAGAGTGATGTTAAGGAAGCAAAATTCACAGTGACTTATGCTCACCAATAGCTTTAGACGCAGGTGTGTGTGTGTGTGTGTGTTTGTGCACATGTGATATAGCTATATAGGGTTAAGAGTGTTCATCAGTGACTGTCTCATAAGGCAAAATACTATGAAGAATAGGGCAGATGAGATCTGGGTTGGGCCCACTCCTATGCCTGCATTGACAGGGAGTCATCACCTCCCCTGGGCTGGATTTGCTCACAGCCACACAAAAGACTAGACTGTGATCTGAGCTGTGTGGTTTCTCTGCTTTCTCCCTGGGTGTCTGTTTCCTTCATTAAACTGTAAACAAGTGTAGACATAGGAGAGTAGAGAGAGTGTCATGGAGGAAAGAAGGAATTGCTGCAGAGAGGAGACCCTGAACCCATGCCCTTGGCATCAGGAGACCCTACACCCATGCCCTTGGCATCAGGAGACCCTGCACCCATGCCCTTAGCATCAGGAGACCCTACACCCATGCCCTTGGCTGTCGGCCTCCTGTTGGCAGATCCAGGCGAGAGGAGAGAACCCGGTAGGTCCAGCCAATCTGTCCAGGGCTAAGTGGGATGGTGAGTGTTGATGTTCCCCCCCCCCCCCAAAAAAAACACACCAAGTCGGGAGTCTTGTGGAAGCAGGAACTCAACTTTATTGTATCAACCCTTCGCTTATAGAGAGAAGGCAAAGGGAGTGGGCACTTAGGTGTGGGGAGAGATGACATAGGCAGTAGGGAAGGGATAGGGGTAACTGACAGGGCCAATAGCAAAGCTCCAAGTCAGCAACAGCAGGGTAGAGGGAGGGCCAAACAGGTCTTGCTGAGTCATTCCTATATGAAAGTGACTGAGACAGGTCTCGGAACTTGAGCCAGGCTTGGGTTTGTCCTCAAGGCCCAAACAAGGGCCAAAATGGGGCCCAACACTACCACTGCCTGGGACCCTACCCTCTTGCCCTTGGGACAGCGGGAGGGGGAGAACACCCCCAGCACTGCACTGTTGGGGTCCAGTTCCGAGCCCCCACCCAGAGCTGCTCAGAAACACAGTGCTCAGTGCAGGAGGTTAGACAGGCAAGTCAGCGAGGAATCGGGGCCACTGCCTCCAAAGCTGCTCTTGCTGCCATGGTCACCGTTGGGAACTGGGGGCATGGGGCCCTGCACCCTCACCCCTATGGCTGGGGCTGCCCCAGGCCATGTGCAGCACCCACTGTCCGTGTTGGGGGAGGCGTGCCCTGCAACAGCCAGCGTCTAAAGAGGAAGCCGGAGCTCTCTCCTCCCTGTGCCAGCAGACAGGCTGCCTCAGGATCCATCTACCACAGACAGGGCCTGAAGCCCAGGCAGTGACTTTGTTGGCCACCCGACAATCACTGCCTGGAAGAGTGGATTGGACAGGCCCAACACTTGGCATCAGGTGACCTTGTACCCATGCTTTTGATATCTTGAGGGCTGGTAGAAAAGGGAGAGCAATGGGCATTTGAAGAGTCTGTGACAAACCTTGAGAGCATGCACAAATACTTTAGGAGCTTTGTGCAGGAAGTTTGGTGCTGCAGTGTGAGGAGAGGCTTCTGCATCACAGCTACTTCTGGGGAGCCCAGGTTGCTAAAGCTGTGCTCTGCAGCCACATGTCCTGCCCTGCAGGGACTTGTGGAGGGGTGGCTGACTTAGCAGTGAATATCCCTCAAGAACTACATGCTGGGGCTGAGGAGTGGAATCATCCTTATAGCCCGTGTGAGGGTCAGACAAGGAATTCTTATGCCTCATGGGCACTCCACCCCCACATCCTAACAGGTAACATGCACTCTCCCTTCGGGTTACGGTGGGTGCCTGGCTGGGTAGTCTTGGGCTGGAGGTGTTGGGCAATGATTCAGTCAGGCAAGTTCCAGCTCTGCTTGACTCTCTCTCCTCTCTAGGTAGGATGGAAAGAGACATTCTTCTGCTCTCCAGATGAGGCTTGGTGACGGCCTTTTGGTCCTTTTACTGAAGAAAAGGGTTTTCCCCTAGGAACCTCTCGGAAAAGGCAATGATAAGAATTTTGTTACAGGGTCATTTCTACTGCACAGGGTTCCAGTAGGGCTAAGAATAGCTCAAACATGGCCTCTGCCAAGGTGAACATTCCAAAAGCTTTCCTTTAAAATGCTATTAAACTTACTCTTTGTCTTCATACAAAATGACACTTCAAGTTGTTACCAATTAAATAAGTTGTTTTCTTTCTCCGTCCCTGGATTAAAGCTAAGCTGAGGCTTTGTCTCATGAAGGCTGGAATTTCACCTGGCCAAGCTAGGGCCTCTGGGGAGCTCTTCTTGGGCCCCTGCCAGGCTGCAGGGGATGGGGATCATTTTGTTGATGCATGCTTAATTAGATGTCTTAAGCTTGACACCTGGAAGCCTAAGCTGGGGGCCTGAATTTAAAAGCAAACTTGGTGAATCTCTTCTGTCCACAGCAAATGAATGTTGAGAAGAAATGGTTATAAAATTGCCACTGTTAAAGCTGCCCAACAGAGACATATTGATCACTGTTTGATACATAAAATAAAAACAAAATGGGCAGAAATCTCATGACTTTGAAAAGCAAAATCTTGGAATGAATTCTGTACCACCGAGTCCCAAAGGCTGAGGATGAACCATGCCAACAGGTTGTCTTCCTGCCTATGTGTGAGACCTGTTGTCTCTGTGAAGGTGCCACAATGGCCTGTCATCAGAGATGGAATTCCCAACTTCATTTCCAAGGTCCAGAATGTACCAGAAACACAGTAAGAATGATCATTAGGCCAGACATGTGACTAATGCCTATAATCCCAGAACTTGTGAGACTCAGGCAGACCACCATTGTTAGAGGCCATCTTGCATAGTGGACAACCAAGCCTGTGTAGGGTACAGAGTAAAAGTAAGACCTTGTCCTAAACAAACAAAAGGAGGAATGGATGTTGGATGGAAGGGAAGAAACAGGAGAATAAGGGAGGGGAAAGAGAGGGAGAGAAGGAATTGGAAGGAAAGATGAATGGATACTCAAATAGATAGATTTGTGGATAAACTGGGGGATTTGTAAGTGAAGAGATAGATGGATGAGAGTGGATAGGTGGTGTATGGTGGGATAGATAAGTGGATGAATGCATGAGGGTGTATTATGTTTGGATGAATGCGACTGACATTTGTGGATAGGTGGATAAATACAAATATAGATGGGTGGATGGATGAGTGGATGAATAGACAGATGGGTTAATGGATGGATGGATAGATGGATGGATGATACATGGGTGGATGGATGGTTGGGTGGGTGAACAGATGGATGAATGGGTGGATAGGTGGATGGATGGGTGAGTGGATGGACAGATGGATGGATGGATGGGTAGGTGGGTGGATGGATGGATAGGTAGGTGAGTGGATGGATGGATCGATGGATGGAGGAGAGAGTGGGTAGGTGGGTGGATTAATGGATGGATGGATGGGTGGGGGAGTGGGTGGATGGATGGGAGGGTGGGTGTGTGGGTAGATGGATAAGTGATGGGTAGATGGAGCTTCTTTTTCCTTCCATATTCCTAACTTCCTTAATCTGTTATGAAAAGCCCTTAGTAAGCATGACACACAAGCCTAAGAGAGGTATCTCTGAGGGGCACCACCCCAGAGCTTATGCATCTGACTCAGGAAACTAAACAAAAGATGGATCAAAGTGTGTGGCAGGAGATTCATGGTAGGAGCACATGGCTGGAAGTAGGGAATCTATACCAAGAACACCCTTGATGGGAAGCAAGCCCAGCAGACTTCATCTGTTTGCTTGCCACTTCCCTAAAGTTCCATCTCAGGGACCTAGCCACTAGGCAGCTGAGGAGCCCTGAGTATAGGTAGAGATGGGGAGCAGTGTGTACCCTAGATCAAGTGTTGAGTGTTACTTTGTTGACAGGTATCAGTGCATGCTAGTATGAAATTAGTCATAACTGCTATAGTCTGTGACTTCATCACAAGCCTTATGGGGTTCTGAGAGCTACACTTTCATTCGGGGACTTGTGTGGACACATTTAAGAAGCAGGAGCTAAAATCTGCCATTTACAGAGAATACCTCGCAGAGGGAGAAACTCACCCAACATTCCACATTGTAAATGAGTCAGGGGTCCAGGTCAGGCCTTCCTACTCAGATCCCACAATCATAACCATTCTACCAAATCCTTCCTGAGAAGGAGTGAGGTCCCAGCTTAAAGTGCCTCGGGGACCTCAGAAGTCCGTGATGAGCTCTCATTAGATACCTCGTAGGAACAAGCTGCAGAGAATCTTCCCATTGTGCCAGCAGTGTATGAGATGCTGAGGACCTTTGTATCTTGTTGCCATGGATACCACTCCCCCTCCTCAGGTAGGAATATTTTCTATATGCTACCTGGAAAATAGTAACTCAGTTTTATCAGCCAATTACTTTAAAGACAAATCTTTTCTTTATTAGAGGGAAAAGAAAATCTTAAAAAGCCAAAACACCCAACATGTTCTCATGCATCATACTTTGTGTTTAAATAATTTAATCTTAAAGCTGTTCTGTCCTGTGTGCAGACTTCCAGGAAGTGTGGGTGATGTTGTAAAATGCCCTGACCCATGGACTGTGACAAGAGAATGAGATCAGGGGTGTTCTGTTTAGCAGGTACAGAATTTAGAATCTCATCCAGGGAGGCTCAATACCAGGTGGACAATTCAGCTGTTGAGCACAGGGAATAAGGACCAGTGGGCAGGAATTTGGACCAGTGGAGAGGGAATCATGATTGGTGAACAGGGAATCGTGATAGGTGGACAGGAAATCAGAATTGATGGATATGGGAATCAAGATTGATGGACATGAAATCAGGACCAGTGGGCATGGAATCAGGATTGGTGGACAGGGAATCAGGATTTGGTGGACAGGGAATCAGGACCTGTGATCATAGAATCAGGACCAGTGGACAGGGAATCAGGACCAGTGGATAGGGAATCAGGATTGGTGGACAGGGGATCAGGACATGACTTTGCTGATGGAAAAAAACAGTTTAAGAAGAGGACTCAGGATGCTGCACGGTACTGCAGTAAGTAAAGTACTTGCATTTTGAGTTGGAGGACCAGAGTTCATTCTGATGATCCTATGTCAGAATGCTGAGAATGGCGGTGAGCACCTGTCACCTACACTGGGGACACAGATGATAGGAGGATCCCCAAGCTCAATGAGCAGCCAATAGAGTATAATTGGTAATCTCAAGGCCAGTGAGAGACTCAAAGGTGGACAGTATACCAGAAGATGACATAGGAGGTTGCCCTCTGGTTTCCACATGTATCTGCATGCATGTACTGGTACATCAAACATACATACACACATGCAGATACTAGTACACACATGCATACACAAAACAATGCTGAGAAATTGCCGTACCCATCAGTTCCAAGCAGCTCAGTCACTGAGGGAGAATGATCTAGAAGTCAACAGGCAAGAAGCTAGCCTTATAGTCTCCAAATTGATTCCCAAAGGACCTGGCGAGGCTCTGAGCCTGCAGGTCTGAGAAGCCACAGGCTTAGAAATGATATTTTTTTTCCTTGGGATATAATTTCAGTGTGGTGAAGCTCAGCCTTGTTAGTATGCAGTTCTGTGAATTTTGACAAATGTGTCTTGTCATGTAACCATCAGCATAAGAACCCTGAGCCTCCTCTCACCTCAGCCCCTGGCGATTTGGATCTCTCTCCTCCCCTCTCCACCCTGCTCGCTTGGGTGTCCAGTAAATAGAACCCTACAGTGTGCAAGTCCTGAGCCTGGCTTCTTCTGGTAGAGGCCTGCTGAGACCCACCCACCTGAATCAGGATCTCTCTTCTTTCATTATAGGCTTGTACCATGTCATCAGTTTGTCTATCCACTCCCCAGTGATGGGACTCCCAGGAATATATGCAATGTTGTGTGGGTTTCTGTACACAGATATTTTCATTTTTACACTGGTGATTGGACTGCTGGTTGAAGGACAGGCTTGGCTTTATAGGAATGAGTGGCCCTGTGGCACTCCTCAGATCGGTTGCTCTCAGCTTCATCACCCACTATCACATTTAAAGTAAGAAGACAGCAACCAAGCTTCACCATTGAGAACCAAGCTGACCCAAGACTTTCTCAGTGGCCCTGATAAGAGGACAGAGGTGGCTTAAGTTCTGTGTCCTTGTCCAGGAGTGGACTTGGCAAGGCTGGTCTAAGGCTGGAACCAGTGCCTCGGAGGAGGAGTTAGCTGTGACTTCAGGAGACCCAAGTCTTCCCTCAGGGCTGTGAATATCATTCTCAAGCCTCTGTGGTAGCCTGTGTTCTCTTTGCCTACATTGTCTGATTTAGCTCTCTACTGGCCTTGGCCATTTCACCCCCTGAAAATGATATATAAGATCATTATATATATATATATAAAATGATATATCAAATGATATAATATATAATATATATCATATATATTGTCATATAATATATCATTATATGATATAATCATATCATATAATATATATCATATATATAATATATATCAAATGATATATAAGATGTTATATATTTAGTTAATTTGTTTGGCACACATCCTCAGTTTATACAACACCCTCTGGTCCCAGCTCTTGCTTTTATCTTCTTTATTTCTCTTTATTTTCTTATCCCTGATCCTCCTCCCCTGACATCTTTCCATTTGGGACCCTTATTCCTGTTGGTCCAGGACACCTTGCTATCTGTGTGGAGGTGGTAGAGTTTTAATTGCATGGATGATGCCATCGCATGGACGTTACAGATACTGACAAACGTGTTAGTTACCTAAAGCCCTAGCAGAACAAATGTAAAACCCTCTAGGTCCTCTTCTGATCCGAAGATTTGGATCTCTCTATTTGGAGAGAAAATTAAAAATTCACTCTAACACTAGGTGTTGGAAACGAGTCTTCAATATAATTCTGCATGGGCAGAGTATGGTCAAGGCTGAATGAGAGAATCTCCATGGGAGCAGGAGGGTTGGGGTAAGCATAGAGAGGTGACAAGGGACTGTGGTGATGGCTCAGCCCTCACAAGCATGAAGACCTAAATTCAGTCCTCTGACCAACGTGGATAAAGCAGGGTGTGGTGGTGCCTGACTGTCACCCCAGTCCTGTGTTCACTTGCCAGTCATCCTGGTCTGCATTACAAACTCCAGGCTTTAAAAAAAGGTGGACAGCTCCTGAGGCATGGTAGCTAGGGCTGACCTTCAGTCTCCATGCACATGCACCCTCACATACATGTGCACCTGCACACATACAAACATATATGCCCCACTTCCCTGACACACTCAAGGGAGGCAATTATAAATGGGCCAACGAGCCTGCAAAGAGATAATGAAGGGAATTCAGGTAAAAATAAAACAAAACAAAACAAAACAAACAAACAAGCAAAAATCGTAAGCGAGCAACAGCATGTTAGAGTTGGGAGCAGCTTGTAGGAGCAGAAAGCTGGCATAAGCAGGGTGTGATAGAAGTTCCAGGGCTTAGCAAGGAGGGGAGGAGAAGACAATGGTGGCTGCTGCATCGTGAAACAGGAATTGGCCTTGGTTTGTCAGGTGTCTGCTTTCTCTAAGCCCTGCTCCAATTTTGGCATCATTGCAGCTGAAGACACTGAGGTCAGCTCAGAAGAGGTACCTGTGAGGTAAAGGCCTTGCTGATAGGTTTGGCTATAGGCAGACAACACATTGGACCATCCAGAAATTTCTAACATGTGCACCCGAGAAATCAGCTCACACACATTTGAGCTGTGTGTGCATGTGTATGTGTGTGTAAGCGGATGTGCATATGTGTGTGCCTATATGCATGGGTGTGTTGTAAATATTAAAAAGGAGAACTGGCATGTTTTCACGCTAGTGTCAGCAGGCTGCAGAGCTCCCGCTGGGTGATCTCAGCTTAGCCATCTCTCTGTGTCAGAGCTGAGTCCCTTGGCTGATCTTTGTGGCCAGGCCCACACAATAAGCGCCCACCCCGCAGTCAGCCATCCCAACACCCAATTACCCAGGAGAATTAAAACTCTCAAGCATATAGTTAACCAATCAGATTTACGTATCAATAAAATCACAATTTACAAGATACCAATACAGTAATTTCAGAGCCAACTGATAATTATAAAAGCTGCCCACTTAGATTAGACAAATTATCCCCAAATTCTTTATGATATCATAGCAACCTGTGGCGGTCACAGCCATGCTGATTCATGTCTGCTGCCATCTTCCTTCCTTCTATCTCCCCGAGATGCTCTTGTCTCTACAACTCTTAGCTCCGCCCCTTGTTCCCTGTCTAACCACAGGGCTCCTATTGCCCTAATGTAATTGGACAGGGAAAATCCTGTGACATGGGTGCATGTATGTTCATTTGGGTGTGTGGAGTGAGTGCAGGTGCCGCAAGAGGACAATGACATCAGATATCCCTGGAGCTATAGATACAAGAGACCATGAGCTGCCTGCCTGCCCTCTTCCACAATAGCAGTGTGCTCTTAACTAAAGTCATCTCTCTAGCCATCCACATAACTTGCCTTAAGAGTCACATACAGCCACATGCAGGTGTGAGCTAGTGACCCACACCTAGAATCCCGACATCTGAGCAGTGGAGGCTGCAGGATCACAAGTTGGGGCTAGTTTGAGCTGCACAGTGAGCTTGAAGCAATAGCTGTTCTCACCAAAACAAAACAAATAGACAAAAAGGAACTGTCAGACCGCTCACCTGTTCTTAGATCACTTTGCTTTGGGTTGTGACCACTTCTCAAGTTCCCTAAACATCTCCTGCTTAGCTTTCTTTATTGAACAGGAAATCTATCCCAGCATTGATCAGATTGCTCCAGAAACACAGCTGCCTTCCCATTGATGTAGAAACTAAATCTATTTGCTAAGACTAAATCCATGGTCTGCCCAACGACCAAGTCCCCTGGGTTCTCCCTGGAGTGGGGTGGTTTGTGCTGAGTCCACAACGGGGATTATAGCTCTCAGAGCTATCACATGGCATGTTTTCCCAGACTCAACATAGCAGATTTTAGGACAATGGGGCCTTGAAAGAGAGCATGGTGTCTTGCTTTAAGCATCACTGGAGAATATTTGAAGTCTCTCTGGTCCAACAAGCTATGCTGTCTGTCCTTGTGTGCCACCCTGAAGCGATGGTGATGCTTGCCTTCCATCTTGATTTCTCCTATGTATAAGTGACTCTCTGCCTCTGCACAGACATCCTGATGCCATTCCAATGTTTCTGCAGAAGCTGTGTTCAGTGGGATCTGTGGGGTTATAGGAGAGGAACCTGACAGATGGAATTGGTGATCCTGGCTTGCAAGGACAAGCTAGGGGTTATACAACTGATGTGCATTCCAGAAATCCAAAAGCTGAGACCCATAGGAAGCATACTGCAAGTCAGAAACATAGAGCACAGTTGCTGAGAAACACCCCAAACCTCTAAAACCCGCCTTCTTTGTGAAGACCTAATATCCACATTTCAGAGAGTCAGAACATTGGTCAACCAGTCAAGCATGAGGTCCAGCCCTTTAGGACAGCCTTAGCTCAGTATGATGCCTTAATCTTGGTGTCAACTGGATTGTATGTAGAATCAACTAAGAGATGAATTTCTGGCTGTGAGGGTCTTTCCAGGAAAGTCACCTGAGTGTGGAAGACTGTCTTGCAGAGTGGGCAGCACCTCCTGCCAGTGGCCTGTGGGAACAACCTGGCACAGGGGAGAGTGAAGCCCTGTGTGTCCACCCCAGGCACTGTGGTTCTAAGAGGGATGAGATACACAGGAAGTGGCCGCCTCCTCTGCCCACAGTCCGAAGGGCTAGTCAGGCTGTGGGAAGCCTCTGAGGAGACACAGCCTGTGGGTCAGGGAGGGGCGGCCTTTCCTCGGGAACTCAAGGCAGGTCTTTCTGTGGATTCTCTAGCCCAAGGTCACCGCAGACACTGTTGTGTGCTGCAGACAAGCTAGCAGGAGCACAGCTGGGGCTCCTGCCTGGACCTGGTTTTCGTGGTTTGGTGGCTTGGGGCAGTAGCTAGATGCTTTGGCTTGGGTGAATGGGTGCCTTCTGGAAGTGCTGAGATGCCCTTAGAGAGAAATTAGAGGTGGCTCCTTAATCAAAGGCTGGATCCCTTGCTTCCCACTGCTGGCCAAGATGAATAGAGACAGTCCATATTTCTAAGGCATTTATTTTCATTGTGTTGAGTGGCGTGGATGAAATCGTACCCCAAAATCTCTGGGAGAGGCGAGGCAGATATTGTAACTGGGAAGGGGTGTGGCTAAGTCTCTAGGTGTCTCATTAACATGGGAATGGCTTGAGGCTGTGTGGCCAGGCCTCTACCTGAGGAGGGGCTTGGTCTGAGAGTTTAAGGATACCTTATCTGCCTGTGGGAGGGCTTGGTGTTGCTCCCACGTGACAGACCTCACATGACAGACCTCTCTACAGGAGGCTTTGGGGGTCCTAGCAGTTTGACAGAAGCCAAGGAGCACTGGCAAAACACTTTTCAGTCCCTTGTAGGGTAAACCCTACTGAATTTCCAGTAGTTAACGCCTGTGGCTCGACCAGAGGACCAGGCTGTCTGTCACAGTCTACAGCCCCACAGTGGCCCACATTTAAAGAGGTCCAGGGGAAAAAGTTGCTCTTCTTCATATCTTGCTGGTGAATGCATCTACTGCACCACTGCTGTCATCCTTTGCTAATGTTAGACCCAGGTTTCTTCAGCCTTCGAACTGGACTGGAGACCAGAGGCTCTCTGGGAATCCCCCAGGTAGGTCTTCATCATTGGTTTGTCACTGCTGAGGCATCCAGCCTCATGGCCTGGGCAGCTACCAGCTTCTCAGAGTCTCCATTGTGCAGGCAGCCATGCTCTGGAGGCTGCTCCAACAAGCCCTTTAAAAATATATGTGTCCTATCATTTCTTCCTCTCTAGAGAACCCTGACTAACACTGAGACATGGGTCTGAGGGACCCTGAAACTTGGTCCCATTGTGTTACTGGGATCAACTTTGAGAGTCCGTGCTACCCCACTTGGGCGGCTTCTCTCCCTGCTCCACATGATCATGTATTTGTAAAACACTTTCCTAGTAATCTCTTAGCCCTGGGACCAGTACAGCATGGTCCTTAGGCCACAGGCACACAACCTCATTTTATAAGTAAATAGAATTTTCCTGGGACATGGGAATGTCTGTGGCTGCACTGACAGACATGAACAGCTGTGATAGAAACATCTGGTATTTACCTCTGAGATGTGTATTATCTCTGACTGACTTCTACAACACACAGTCACATCCTAAGGACAAGTGCAAACTACCCTCAGTGTCCCCTAATTCTTGGGGACAGTGAGTAGAGGACACCTTTGTAGGACTGTCTAAGAGCCAGGTGGACTCTCTCCATCTCATTTCCCAGATGTTTGCCCATGTTAGGTCATGTCAGCTCTGTTTGCCTTGTGATTTCTCCAGTTGCAAACATAAACTCGGTGGAGGCAAAGATGAAAGACCTGTGGCAGGTCACCTGTGACTTAACAGTGCTCCAGAGGAATCAGGGGACTTCTAGGAACCCATCTCTGTGGTGTGGTCTCTTTAGCTCCAGTCTCCCTCTTTATTTCTATCTCAGGTTAGCTTCCTAATTGTATGGAACTTTCAGTATTTGATTGGCTCTGCCTGTTCCAGTGAAGTGGAGTCAGGCCAGTTGCGACCTTAACAATTTGTACAGATGAGCCACTTGAAGCTGGAGGGAGGCACAGTCCCGGAGCTGAAGGCAGCAGTTTCGCTGCCAGCCTGCTCCTCCTCCTTGTCATCTTAGTGAGTGCAACCCTATAGTCTCTGTCTGTAAGACACAAAGCTTAACTGGACTAGGGTAGAGTTTGGGAGTAGCATGTTCACAATGCAGTCCTTGTTTGCATTCATTCTGCCTCATTCTTTTGCTGAAGGGAGAGAAACTTACCCCTCGGTGGAGATATGGAGCCCCCAAACACCAGCAGTTCCTCAGCCCTGAACTAAATGTCCAAGTACATTTATGCTCCAAGGAGTCACGCCAGTGAATCAGAGACTAGTGTAGTCAGCTCAGAGGAACAAGCTCTTGGCCCCCGAAGTGTCACTGTGTGGGCTGGGTGCAGCCAGGGCTGCATTTGCTGGAGTCTCTCGGGCATTCTTAGGATTAGACAAGTTTGGGAGGCATCGAGCTGTTCATACATGAGTGTTGATTCTGCCTGACATCGAAGTCTTCCCTGCCTTTACTGGGTGCTGAGCGGGGAAGGCTTGGGAGGAAGGGTGGGCTGTGAGGACAGTCTGTTCCTCATTCATTTTGGGCCTGGAATCCACTCCGCCATGTATGCACTGGCAGCTACACTCCAAGACAATGCTGGCATCTGCTCACCACACACATGGCTGCCTGTTTTCTGACTCATAGCCTCCCTGGGTCCTCTCCTCTCCCATCTGTATCCCTCATCCTCATCGTCTTCCTTCCTGTCTTTTGTCTCCCTCTTATCCTTTACTTTTATCTGTATCTGGTCCTACCCTGTCTTCTCCTGTCATGCCCATCTCATCTCCGTGCCTTGCTCAGATCCGTATCTCTAGCCCATCACGTGACTCGTATCACTGGCTTCACCATAGTCACACTGTTTTCATTTGTCACTCCCGTCTATACCTGTGTATTTATAATCAAGCACCTAACCCCAGGTACTGGGGACCCCATTTTCCAGAAGGATACAGCGCCTGACTTTGTGGAATTTACAAACCACCTGGACATCAGGAGCTGAACTTGTCATTGTGCTAGATGGCCACCCAGCCATGTTACCTCCACAGTGAGCAGTATGTGAGGTGCTCATGCTTGGTTGTGAGGGAATATCAGGAAACAGTTCCCAGGAAGAGGGAAAAGTTGCAGACTGACGTAGGGCAGAGACAAAGCTTAGGAGTAGTTTTGGGTCCCTCCGACTGGGTATGGCGTTAAGGCTTTGTAGGATCGTAAATCTTCTGTCCCTACTGGATTACAGGGAAGAGAATCTTTCTGTAGAAGAACAGAGGGACGGTCTGCAGAGTGTCCCTGTCTTCATGACCAAACACCACTCATATCCAAAGACACCCCAAATCCTCAAGCTTGCAGAGCCATCCTGAGTCTTGATCCTTCCCGCCTTGGGTTTTTATGAGTCTAAAACTTAGCTCCATCATCTCTTTACAGTCAACCTTTTAGAACACAGAGACCTTTGCAAGGAGTCCTGGGAAGGGTGACTTCCATTAGAGGAAAGCCATTCTCTTCTGTTGAAGTCAGTGCAAAGTGAAAGGCCCCTATGTCTGTCTCCCTGAGTTACTGGAAGAAGCCAGGCTCCGCACCAGGCTCAATTAGGAAAATTTCTTCATGAACATTTCCAGCCTGCAAGGCCTGTTGAATCTGATGACTGTGTTTTAATCTGTAAATTGAATGAAGAGAAGCCATTTTGGTATCAACCACAGGATCTAGAATGTCTGGTGCTGCCCCTCTGCTAGGATGCTCACATGTCACCCCAGAAGTGTTGGGAGACTGTGTGCAGGGGAGCCTGGGAGACTTAACCTGAGCCTGAGCAATGTGCTTTTCCTCCCTCCATGCCCCTCCTTCCTCCAGGCCCCTCCTCCCTCCAGGCCTCCCACCCCTGTTATAAGCTTTTTGTCTCATTCCTTTCTTGGGGCTCTCATTCTTTGCTAGGCATGGAGATATTTGACAAACTGTTTTCATAATGGAGCTGAATGCAAAACTGGGTTAAAAGCATTGCAAGGTTTCCTCGTCTTAAACTACAATCTTTTACAAACATGACTTTTGCAACTGAGACCAAGCAGTGACTTCATGGCTGCTAAGTTTCCAAAGTTAAGCTTGAAAGCCCTGGAGCATCAAGAAGACCCAGCCCACTGCCCCATCTGCTTCCAGGAGGCCAGTTAACAGAATTTTACACCAAGTGGTGTGTCCTGTTTCCCTTCCTCAGGCTGAATGATTGGTGTGCGAAGAGGTAGGACCTCAGAGCAACAGAGCATAACCTCTGTAGGTCACCTCCCAGGCTGCCTTGTGAGGACTGTCTCCTGCTGGCCAGGGTAGGGAACCAATGGCAGCAGGGACTCCCTGAATCTCCAGGGAAGCTGCTGCTTTAGGAGGCAAGTGGGTCTCAAACAACAGTCTCTGAGACAATGAAATGCAGGCAGGTAGCATGGAGAGAGAGAGAGAGAGAGAGAGAGAGAGAGAGAGAGAGAGAGAGAACACAGTATGTGCATCTGGAGTTGTATGTGTAGTAATAGTAGTAGTAACTGTAGTGTGTATTTGTGTGTGTGGTGTTTGGGTATTTGTGTGTATGATGAGTGTGTCTGTACTGTGTGTATGTGTGATATGTGTATAGATGCATACATGATGTATGTATGTATTTACGTATGTATGTATATGTATGTGTATGTGTATGTATATGTATAATCTGCATGTTGTATGTGTGTGCCATGTGTGATGTGTATTGTGTGTGTGTGTTGTGTGAATGTGTGATATGTGTATAGTATGCATGTGTGATATGGGTGTATGCATATGTAGTATGTGTGTATAATCTGTGGGTTCTATGTATGCGCATGTTTTATGTGTGTGTATGTGTGATGTAGTGTATGTGTTGTGTGTAGTATGTATAGATGATGTGAATAAATGTGTATGTAGTGTGTGTGTGTGTGTGTGTGTGTGTGTGTGTGTGTGTGTGTTGGAGAAGACCTAGAAATAGTGGCCACTGGTGTGAGTGAGTGAGAACAGGGCACTGTGTGGCCAGCCTGGGGAGCGCTGACGCTGGAGAAGACTCTGTGTCACCAGGGGGTGAGGCACTTGGGACATTTGTCCATCAGTTGCTGACCAGCAGTGGCTGGGGACTGCCTGATCATTCTGCTTTGGAGTGCTTCAGGGACTAGGTCTGAGGAGGACAGAGTAGAGGCCCACAGCTCCACGGCCTGTCTCCTTGTCTAGCTGTATCGCCTTAGGATAGGATGCATTCAACACAGTGCAGTGTGGTATCTGGTCATACTTCACAGCCCCTAATACCATTTAAAGGGTTCATCACCTCAAGCCTCTTGTTATCCGGTCCTTTCTTGGTGTCCCATATTGGTTTCAAGGTTCACTGTGCCTTTTAAATGTTATATGCTCATGCTGGAATTCAAAGTGCACCTCTCCCAGGATGCTCTGGATTCCTCTCCCAGGAGTGTTCGCTAACAGTCCAGTCTCCTGGTGCTGTATGTCTTTTTAACAGCATGTGGTCCCCCAGCTAGTGAGCCCTTGTTTGGAAAATCCATAACTCTGAGCACAGAACCTGCACTTCACATTGGGAACAAGCAAGAAAATGTGCCCTGCTCCGTTTGAGAGAAAAGCAGCTGGGTCATGGACACATGAGATGTCCAGCCATTTGTGGGAAGCAGCATTCCTGGTAGGACATGGAAGCATGTGAATTCCAGTCAGACTGGCTGTGGTGTAAAGTTCCAGAGTTCCTTCTAGAAAACCATGGCCAGGTGCAATGAACCTAGACTTCTGCATGGTTCTGCTCGGACTCAGCCAAGGCTGTGAGAGGGATGGGACTGAAGGGCAGCTGGGAAGGGAAGAGGAAGAGAAAGAAAGAAAAGGAAGGTCAGGAGGCCATGACCTTGTGTTGAGTTCTGCTCACTGGAAGGCTATAAGCAACGAGCCAGCAGTAGTTGTCTGTCTTTGACCTCATTATAACCCTGCTCTTAAGGAGCCGATCCAGGACAAGCCTGAGAGAAGCAACAAGAGATGTGAGGACACTGGAGAGAAGAGAGAGAAGCCTCGGAGTGGATGGAGCAGCCCAATTGTCCCTATGGCCTTTAACAGTTGGAGGTGATGGGCCCAAGGAGCCCCTGTGGCTTCTTGGATAATTATACAAATTTGGGTTGCTTTGCTAAAGGCATTTCTTCCAGGAAGCTTGGCGGGGGTGCAAGTGCAAGGGACATTTCCATCATGCAGAGACGATCAATTGTCGGGTTTTCATCAGTTCTGTGACAGGGAGTTCAGCCCACAGCCTCCTGTTCCATTTGTGTCCAACAGTGTCTTGAAGCATTGTGCTCCTGTTCTCGTTACTGTGTGACCCCTGGGATGCTTTGTGCTCTGCCATATTTAACTTGGCTCGGTCCCCTAAGTAGGACACAGAAAGGAAAGATACATCAGTGGCGGACTAGGGACATGTCTGGAGGGTTGAGTGGGACCCAGGTTCTTGTCACATCACCTTTCTGGCTATGCCCAAGGGCTGTGATAGTCAAAATATCTGGGCTGTGTGCAAACAGCCTGGAGACCACAAACTACCATGTAAATTGGAGATGGGATGGCAACTTTCATAGATCTGCCCCAAATCATAGATCTACTAATATTGGAAATGGGTTTAGAACTAATATCTGGAGTCAGAGAAAGTGATGAGGCTCAAGGTTGGGCAGGAGACAAAGCCACCCTTGAATGACAACTAAGCTGGAGCTGGTTCAGAGCAGTTCAGAGAAGCTCCAGACTGCAGCAGATTGCAACATTGGCCTGTGTTTGGGCCTTTATTTTGTAACTGCTTTGCATCCTGGGTGTTGAGGGATTTTCATGTGAGACAGGTGTCTGATTGTCTGCTCTGCAATGGGTGTGTATGTACTGTGTGTATGTGTGATATGTGTGTAGTATGCATATGTGATGTGTGTATATGTGATATGTGTATATGCACAGGAGGCATATACACATATGCCTCTTATACACATATGTCACTCCTGTGACACCAAAGCCAAGGTCTTGGATGAGTTGGGTGGAGGCAGTGGTGCTCCTGGGTGCGGGTTAGTGCTCTGACAGGTGAAGGAAAGCTCACTCTTTCCTCTCACAGGCCCTTCTCTCTTTAGACCAGTTGATCCATTATCTTTACCTCTTTTGCTGCTAGTGAGCTCGCAGGGATCTGACTGGGCTTCTACATGGTCCCTAGGCCAGCCTCATCCTCATCTTAGAATGCCAGTCTCTGATGTTTTACTGACAAGATACCACTGCAGTACTTGAGACCGTTATCCTCTCTGGACATTGCTGTGGTGAGTCTGTCCCTTATGCACCAGAGACACTCTACTTGGATCAATGATATTATTTTGGCACCTTCTCTATCTCTCTGGTATACTTTTCCTATTCTGTCTCCTTCTCTTTCTGTTGAGTGGAGGCTGGTCTGAGTGAATATTGAGGCCAATTCCCACCACAGATTCCCTCACACTTCAGAAGGACTCACCAAGGTCTATTTCTCCAGCATGAACATCACCTCCAAGGGGGCAGAGCTGATGATCCCAGCACCTAGCTGGTGCCCTGGAGACAGTAAGTGCTCAGCAAGTGCTCTCTGTGTTGTCTCCCTCGAATCCACTGTAGGAGGAGTGGTGTGGAGGGAAAGAACTTGAGGTCTTCACTCTCTCTTGAGATGTAGGGACGATGCGACTCTCAAGGGCCATAAGTCACCAGAGCACAGGGAGGCTGATGGTGAGCATGGCTGCTTCTGAGAGAGATAGAAAGGAATTGATCACATAGCCATCTTTCACCCCTCTGAGTTGACTTAACAAAAACGTTTGAGGACGATGCTGCCTGTTCTCTGTAAGAAACACAGACCAGAGTGGGTCATGCTTTTCTGACCTGAAGCCCCAGCAGCCCCTCAGGAGCTGCCTGACAAAGCCACAGCACCCAGTAATGTCCAAACATGTGACAACCAGAACTGGCTGTGACACCAGTTACCGATCCCCAACCCCTGGATTATCTTTCTGAATGACTTCATCAAATCATCTCTATGTTTTCATGACTGTGACTAAATAAATACCTGTCTAAGACCAGAAGGTGATTCATGCTGGCTCCCAGTTTAATGGGACACAGTTCATTACAGTGGTGTAGGCGTGATGGTCGGAATGTGAGGTGGCTGGGCATGTCAGCTTTGCAATCAGGAAGCAGAGAGCAGATAGGAAGTGAGGCTATAAAGTGACTCACTTCCTCTACCAAGGCTGCACCTCCCAAAGATTCCATGATCTTTCAGAACAAAGTCACAAGCTGGGGACATCATGTTTAAATAAATGAGGTTGTGGAGGGCATGTCAATTTGAAGCACTTCACCTGAGGTGATCCTGTGTGTCATGGTGTATTGGCTTCCCAACCAGAGCACCACCGTTGGGGATATCTGAAGCTCCTGACACATTCTCTGTTTGGTGATCATTTCTCTCTATCCATCTGGAAAGATGTTGGATGAACTATTGTGTGAAAACTTGAAAATAAAATGTGGTAGCTCTTCCATTCATTAGCAGTGAGACTCTTGCAGAGGCCAGAGAAGAAGGTCTAAATCCTGGCTTCTCTGACATCTTTAATTTGTGTGTTCTTAGCAATGTCGTCTTGTTGAACACTGGTCCACTGCCAGGAAGAAAGTTTTCAGGATTATTTTGAACACCCTTGCACATAGCCTCAGCCGTTCCTTTGAAAGGAACTCACTCCAAAGTCACCATGGAATCGTGGGCTGGCCCCGTTGAAGGTCACAGAAAAGGAAAGAGAGAAAGGGACACAAATTTCAGAGAAAATTAGATGTCAGCAAGTTCAATTTTAACACTGGGCTGCAGTGGAATGAAGGGGGATGTGGACCTGTTTTATAATTTATGCACCACTTTCAAAGTTATCTATAAAGGAGATTGTTTGAGAGACAGTAAATTAAGCAAAATTGCCCCATAAATTTGGATTAAATCTTACATTGGTTTTAATATTTAATATAACACCATGAATCATATTTTCACAAACTATGAGTTCAGTAGAGGCTTTAGAGTACACTTATTGTTATTATTATTTACTAATTATCATCATCATCACCACTAAACCATTCCTTTAAAATGTGCATTTGGTCACATTTTTCTTTTTAACCTAAAACTCATCCCATCTCACGGAACGCAGATGTTGCTGCTTGCTCCACTTCACTGGAAACTCCCGTGAGATGATATCTTGTAAGGTTCAGGTTGGCAAGCTCTTTCCTTGCTGATTTAATTTTTGATTTCTAAAGAAGGTTGTCTAGAAGGCCAATGTTAAGTGTGTGGTGCTGCAGGGAGGAGAAAACTGTGTTAGGAAACTCAGGGATCAGAGTGAGAAAGGACACGAGACCATACATATAGCCACACGGGTGGGTGTCTAGCTAACACTGCAGCTGATGGGCACACCCTGGGAGACAAGTGCAGACACTTGTGTGGCTCATGCAGCTCCCCATAGAGATGTGTGTCTTAATTAGAGCCCTGTCACTCAGCTCTATGCTCACATTAATGAATCCAAGTCTACATAATATAAATTATACTGATAAATTGCCCCATACTGTTTGTGCTTGCTGAGAGCTGACTCTGAGGTCAAGAAGCCCCCCCCCCACCACCACCACCCTTGCTCACTCAAACACATTGATTTCAACTGTCATCTAAAACTCTGTTTTGGTCATGCTGGTCCTGTCTCTGTGGTAGGGAAAAAAGCAGAAGAGCTAAAGGCATTAAAAAACATGGCACCCTTGAGAACAGCTAAAAGGTAAAGCATTTACACCAAACATAGTTGTTATTTATCCCACAGTATTAAAAAAAACAACCCTGCATTGGGAGGGGGAGCCTGGAGCTCATCCACAGAGGCACAGCTCTGTTCAGAAGCTTCTCTGATGGAAACTCTGACTAGATTGTTCTGTGGGGAACTGGAACCAGAGCTGAGGATGACAGGCAGGTTTGGGGGAATCAGAGAGGAAGGATGTGAACAACCCAGTTTCCCAGAGAGGAAGCAGACATGGGCTTATGGGAGCTAATGAAGAAGTTAGAGAACCACTGGGCCTCTGGTCAGACATTGTAGGTGGTCACACAGGAGGAAGGAGGACTTGTCAGGCCTAGCAGAAGACAAAGAGGAAGCTCAGAGGACCCTTTGGGTACTAGCCATGGAGCTGAAGACCAATCGGGTATTGGGCAGAGAGCATCTTTGTAGGAAGGAAGAGGCCATAAGAGGCTGATACTGGCAGCCTACATCACACTCAGTTTCTGCTGCTTAGAGCCTGTCAGCCCTTTCTAAACCCCAACCAGCTTGTGGGGCAGAAGGTCAATGACAAGGTCAGGAATGGAATAAAGATGATCTCATCCAGTCCTCGAGATCAGGAAACAGTGCCAGCCTCAGAGGTTTTCTGTCTCAGAATGATGCTCTAGTTCAAAATGTGAGCCCAGACAGGCTCTTTGGGTGCAACAGAGGACCAGAAGGCAGTGAGCAAGGCAGGAAACAAGGCAGGCACAGTTTGGATGGGTAACTTCTGCATACACACAGGGGATAACCACCCAGATGCGTGTTGGGTGGCATGATCCACAAGTTCTCATTTGGGGGGTGTGGCTTTGAAGAATAGCAAGCAAAGGAGACCAGAACCATTGCACAGTGCTAAAGTAGATCTGGGGATATAGGCTGAATTCACATAATGTGAAGCAAATAGATTCAGAAATCCTGGTGAGTAAGGTGCATCGCCACTACTACCCAGGAAGTCCTGCACCGCCAGGTGAAAGGACTTGGAAGCAAGAACATAACAGATAGACCCCAAGTACAGGAGGCAGGAGCAGTGTGGGGTACAAGAGAGCAGAGGATATATAAGAAGAGTTCATAGCCCCAAGAGTGCCAGAAAATGAGGACGTGCTAATAGGACAAAACCGCACCAAGTCCCATCCTGATGTGAAAAAGCAGCTTTTATTCTCCTGTATTAATTGTCATTTCTGAGATTTATTACCTCAGTCTGCTAGTCCTGGAAGCTTCTAGTCTTTGGAAAACCTAATCTGGGCCTAGAATGTTTTCAGCCTTGAGATTTTTTACTGAATAAGCTCACTCTTTCTAGTTCTTCCTGATCTCTGGCTGGATGGTCAATGTTGTGGGTAGCCCTGGGGCTGTTTGTATTTTGATGCTAATTCCACTCTCCTGGGAAGAGATTCAGACAAGGAGTGAGTTGCGTACTCACGTGACTTCTTGTGAACCAATCCCCTAATGAATAAAGGAGCCAATCACTGTGCAAGTAGGGGGGACTTCCAGGTTGGAGAGGGGAAGAGAGGAGGAGGCAAAATAGAGGGTCCTTTTGGATGGGAACAGAATGAGGACAAGATGTAGCTACTAGTGTCTCCTGGTTTCAATGGTGGATCCATCAGGATTCATCTCTAGAGGATTTAGATTTAATTAGGCTTACAAATTAGGATTTTGGTTGTTGTGCCCAGAGATTTAGTTACCATTGTTTTTGAACTAAGCTTGTGTGGAGTTTTTCTTCTCTTGGTGGCTTGTCTGGATTCAAGAGAGAAAGGTACAGTGGCAAAGCACGGGTTTGTCTGATGTGCCCCACAAAGGCCGTAGGAGTCTTGAAACATTGGGCTGGCGTGGTAGCAACCCTCCAGTGGGAACCTATCGAGCTGGGTGGAGAGCTGGTGGAACTCTGAGTCATAGATCTCTTCAAGATAAAACAGGTTGGCTATTGCTTGCCAGTGCATGGCCAGTCACACCGACCGGGCTGAAATAACCAGGGTGTAGTGTGGGAACTGTTGCTCTATATTTTAATATTTCCCACAACAGATCAATGCCACTGTTCTGGCTCAAAACTTCTCTCCACACTGACTGATTCAATCTGGCCTCTCTGGGATTCTTCTGAATTGCTCTGCTTGGCCTAATACTAACTCTGGCAATCTGTTCTAATCTTCTGGCTCTCTCTCATTCTCTGGCTCTTTCTGTCTTCACCTGTATCTAGCTTGTTCTCTCTCTGCAACCTGTTTCTCTATAATGGTCTCAGTGGAAGCATCTCCTTCCTTCTTTCCTTCTTTGCAATGCTCCTTAAGTACCTTCCCTTTCCTCTCTCTTCTCATGAGAGTTGGGCATATTCTATTCTGCCAAGTCTTTTTCTGATTCATCACTTTGTCTGCCACTCAATCAGACACCCATTTTCAAACCTGGGTGTTTCCTTCTATGAACTAACTTTACCTTCACTGTTTGGGATTAGAGGTGTGTGGTAAGGGTGTGTCTGTATTCCAACCAGAGGGATTAGAGGTGTGTGCTAAGGATGAGCTACCCAACAATTAGAAATAGGTTTTTCAGTAAATAACACAATCTCAGGTTTCACAGTGTGAACTATCCTGCAACACTAATGGGAACACAGGACAGGACATGGGCACCCACTGAAGCCCACCTGATGGGCATACAGGACATGGGCACCAACTGAAGCCCACTCTGATGGGCATACAGGACATGGGCACCAACTGAAGCCCACTCTGATGGGCATACAGGACATGGGCACCAACTGAAGCCAACCCTGATGTGCACACAGGACATGGGCACCCACTGAAGCCCACCTGATGGGCACACTGGTCAGGACACAGGTACCCACTGAAGCCCACCCTGATGGGCACACAGGACACAGGCACCCACTGATGGACAGCGCTCTTCTCTTTTCAGGCCTGAGTTGGGGCAGGGCCTGCTGTCTGCAATTGGAGCCCAGGGTTCTTTCAAACCCCCGGGAGAATGTTGAACAGTGTGGGCTTGACACGAACATGACAGCATGGTGTCTACAGGATGTAATTTGGGTCACATTTTCTCAATGGGTATGCTGGTAGGGGGAAAAAAGAAAAAGAAAAAACATGACCTGGTTATTCTCTGAAAGCTCTTCCCTGTAGAGACTTCAGAAACAGGACCATCCTTCCCGTGTGAGGAGGGATGGCATCACAGCATAGTCAGTGCCTCCCACACACTCAGGTGCTCTCCTTTCCCTTGGCACAGGCCGCTGTGTACAGTGGTGCAGTCACCATGTCCCCGGGGGCTGCAGTGTGACTGAGCTGTGGCTTCCCACACATTTGCTTCCAAATAAACTCACCTGGGATTTATGTAAAAATTCAAAGATAATGTGGAGAGCTGTGTGCATGTACCCCAGGGAGAGTGGCTTGTCCCAGTGCCATTCCCTAGTGTCTCCGTTTCTCAGGCTTATACATTTTAGTTGATGAGCCAAGATGGATGTTGTATTGTTACTATCATTGTTATTTGAGATGGGGCCTTGCTCTGTAGCTCATGCTAGACAAATCTCACTATATAGCCAAAGCTGGTTTCAAACTCATGACAATTATTCTGCTTCAGCCTCTGGGGTGCTGGAATTTCAGGCATGTGCCACTGATCTGGGTCTGATGTTGGTAACTGAAGTTTGCACCATTCAGACTCCCTTCTGTTTCACCCTCTGCCACCTTTCTGCCTCGGAACCCTGCCTGGGGTAATGGTCTGCATTTGATCATGTCTCTGTCTTGTCTGAGACTGAGGTAGTTTCTCTGACTTTCCTTCTTTCGGATGAGCTTGACGGCATTGAGAAGCATTGGGAAGGTATTTTTTAGGAAGCCTTTTGATTCTAGTTTGTGTGATATTTATTTATTTATTTATTTATTTATTTATTTAATTTGCTTAGGCTGGCATTGCGGGTCTAGGGAAGGCAGCAAAGGTGCTCGGTGCTTGGCTGGGCTCATCGCAGCCTCAAGAGTACCATTACTGGCCTGGCTTTCTGCTGTCCGTCTGAATCTTGATCACCTGTCAGGAGCATTTTAAATTTCGGCTGCATGGTTGCTTTCCTTGCTTCCCACATTCTTTGGAAAGAAAGGGCTTACACACCCCACATCTGCGGAGTTAGAAATTGGCTTCCACCTGATTGACAGTTGATTATCTAGATGTTGTCAGGGTTTTTTCCTGTGTGCCTTCGCTTTTCCTCTGTTATTTACTTAACCATCCATTCATACTTCCTACTTGAAAACTGATTTGAAATTTTATATCCAACTTCAAGATTTAGTACAAAGCCACAGCAGCCACAACAGAGGATACTTATGGGATGTGGATGTTTAGATCAGTGGAGCAGAATGGAGGGCCCAGAAGTAGACCCATGAGTAGTCAAGCCATTGCTGGTAATTTCAAGGACAAAGAACCGTCTCTTAAGCAAACGAAGACAAAGTAACTGAACTGTACATGGGAACAGTGACGGCACACAGACCTTACTGTCACGATATTAATGCAATATGTGCTCTAAGTCTAGAGATGAAGACACAGACTGCTCCAAATCCTGTAGAAGAATACAAGACAAACCTTGGGTTTGTCCTTGGGTTTGGCAACGGGAGGTTTGAGACAACACCAAATACATGATCTATGAAAGAAAATAACTGGCAAATTATACTTTACTGAAATAATAAACTTCTATTTCTAATTCTTTAAAGTTCCAATCATGAAGTCAGGGGAGAAGTACGTGGAGGGCTCTTCTTTGATAAAGAACATATTTCCAATGTATACAAGGAACTGTCAACTCAGAAATGAGCAAGAACCTGCCTGAAATGCAGGAGAAACCCTGCACATATGAAGGTATGCACACGCACACACATACACACACACACACACACA
>JADRCH010000172.1:2711533-2741601 GCA_019843965.1 Rhynchomys soricoides
ACACACACACAATCACCAGGGCACCTCATACATGAAGGTATGCACACACATGAAAAAATCTCCAGAGCACCTCACACATGAAAGTATGCACACACACATAAAATCACCAGAGCACCTCACACATGAAGGTATGCACACACATGTAAAATTGCCAGAGCACACTACACAGCCAGCCTTTAGGAAAACAGACAGGAAGGACCTTCATGGCCAGGCAGGACTTCCCCGCACGGTCCTACTTAGTTTGTCCCATAGGACCAACTGAAGGAGCTCACCATGAAGGAATCCAGCTGCTTGCCACTGGAGCTGGAGACCACAAGTAAGCAAGAGAGGAGCCTAGAATGAGTCAGTGATATAATCATTTTAATTGTCAACTTTACATAACTTAGAAGAATCACCTGGGAAGAGTCTCAGTGTGGAGATTAGTTTAATGAAGGGGAATGTCCCTCAGTGATAAACAGAAAAGAACAGTGGAATCCCCGGGTTCATTAGGAGCTGGTCTTCCCAGACACAGAATGCTGCCCAGGTGAATGGAGTCTCAGCGGAGCATGCCCACTTACACTGGAGATGCGGGATCCTAAAGACCGCTGTACTATATATGTCTCAGGAGCAAGGTGACCCACCTGGCAAAGCTCAGTGTAAATACATCAGCCATAAGAGAGAGAGAGAAAGAGAGAGAGAGAGAGAGTGCCTGGGTTGTGTCAAGCCTGACCCGCCTATTTTAAGCAGTAGCCAGTATCAGAATACGGCACTGGAGTGCATCCCACAGTCATCCTTGAAACCTCAAACAAGAAAGAGGGAAGAACTGAGTTCACCCCAGGCTAGTCTGGAGGGTGGTCCTGTGTGCACAAGGTGATGGGTCATATTTGGAGACATCAGTGCCAACTTCATAGGTGAGCACAGATACCATTAAATATACCCATTGGTATGAGCTGGTACCCATGCTTGCTTTGTCGGCCTAGATGATCTGAAACGGTGGTGCTCTGGTAGTAACAAGCAGACCTGGTGCTTGGAGTTTCCAATACACTCCAAGGTCTGTCACCAATGTTGGGTTCTTCAGACACATGTTTATTCTTGTACTGGAGCAGGAAAGGAACATGATGAGGCTGGACTATCTTATGCTAGGAAATAATGAGGTCCTCAAAATGGGCGCACAAATGCCTACCAGACAACACGCACGTCAATAGATGGGGTACGTCAAAGCTACAGGAGTCAACAGGAAAATCTCACAGCCAAAGCTGGATTGAGGTGAATATCAGAATAAGACCCGGATAATTGCTCAAGTGATAAATACCCATGAATGCATGACATTAATTAATTAGTGAGTGAATGAATCAATTAAAGGGAAAGGAGAAAAGACAAGTACAGTTAGAGAAACAGCTTCACTCCTCAGGGTCTAGTGGTGCTCATGAGAAAGGAGTCAATACCACCAAGGGGAAGCCAGACAGAAACCATGTCATCCATGACCCACAGTCCACATAGACAGTGATTAGTCCTGTGAGTGTCATGGCGACAGAAGCATCTTGTATTTGTGAGCTTTCCCCACAATCCAGACACTCAACGCAACCATAGCAAAGACATCATACCAATACCAGCATGAGGCCACGCTGCAGGTCCCCAGCTAACACGCACACATAGAATAGACATTTCGTGGATAGAGGGGTCAGAGGAAAGGTTCGAGCTGACAGGACCTTGAGGAAAATGCTGCACAAAGGCAGTGTACAGCCTCTGTGGAGCCTGGCACAGCAACAGGATTTTGTATACTAAGGAAATAAAGAGTGTTGATTTTAAAGATGAATCAGTGTGTCCCGATCTAAAGCCTATCTAAATGAATAAAACCTGGTCTATAAAAGTTGATGTATCTTGGGTAGTTATGACAGGCATTGCAAGTGTGTTTTTCTGACACATGGAATCTGTGATTATTATCCGTGTAATGAATGCACATGGAATGCCTTGTACACACCACACCCTTTTCTCTGTAAATACAGAAGAAAGTAAGAGCAGATATAGACCTGTGCTCAGCTACAGAAGTACACTTACAAAATATTTTGGGGTGTTCGTGTGTGTGTGTGTGTGTGTGTACATGTGCTACCATATATGTGTGGCGGCCAAAGAATAAGTTATACCAGCAGGTTCTCTCCTTCCCCATGGATTCTGGGATCAAATTCAGGATGTCAGGCTTACTAGTGAGCATCTTTACCCCTGAGTCACCTTGCCAGCTCTTTACCTGTAGCTTTAGAGACAAGGTCACAGATTCAGCTAGGTTGGCTGATCAATGAATGCGCTTCAGGGATCTACCTGTCCTTGTCTGCGTCTCCTACCTTTTTATGAGTTCTGGGTATTCAAACCTGGGTCTCCCAGCTTACACAGCAGGCACTTGGCCTGCTGAGCTGCTCCCTGGCCCACTTCCAGGTGCTTTATTTGTGCCTGTAAGTCCTTCCTTCTTCTACAGTAGTTTGGCCTGTATGGATGAGCTCAGCAGGTTATGTCCAGCCCAGAAGTCCCAGTGCCCCGTGTGGCTCCTGACAAAAATACTTAACAGACGAACTCCTTCCCACATTCCTTAGTGATGTCAGACACCTTGTGCTGCAGACACTTGGTGTAGTCAGGACACACGACCTGTTAGAGATGGTGTTATATTTCCTCTGGCAGAGCCATACGTACAGAGGAGCAATACTTTTGAACCACACAGTAGTTCATTAAGTAGGATGACCACTAGGAAGAAGTGGGTTCTGCACCACACGCCCTGGTGGCAGTGCACACGCAGCCATCACGGAAGGACAATCAGGCATTCCGCACATGTGAGGCCCTCAGAGGAGTGAACGGTTTGGGTAATGACGTTGTTATAAATAACTCTCACTAATCAGAAGAAAAATTGCCCTGAATTATTGACGATCCTCACAGAGGCCAGGAAGGGGAAGGAAAATCCTCACAGATTGACTCTCCCTGCTCTCCTAATCAAGGAGGGGTGAGTATGAGTGAAGAGCTCTGAGTTGAGAGAGTTTCTGCTGTGATAGCCCACCCCGGTACCTTCCTGTGATAGCCCACCCCTGGTACCTTCCAGTGATAGCCCACCATTGGTACCTTCCAGTGATAGCCCACCCCTGGTACCTTCCAGTGATAGCCCACCCCTGGAACCTTCCAGTGATAGCCCACCCCTGGAACCTTCCAGTGATAGCCCACCCCTGGAACCTTCCTGTGATAGCCCACCCCTGGTACCTTTTTGTGATAGCCCACCCTTGGTACCTTTTTGTGATAGCCCACCCCTGGTACCTTCCAGTGATAGCCCACCCCTGGAACCTTCCCATTAATCAGCTCCATGACTTCAGCTTTATGATTGGCTCACAGGCCAGCGGTAATTTTGTCTTTAGCAGATGGATACAGGTTGTTTTCAGTCCTTACACATTCAGGAAGAGTTTCTTGAGGTCATCCCTGAGTTCCATAGGATGGGAAGGTACAGGAAGGTTGATGTTCTTGCCTTCTGTCTTTCAGATTTCTGTCTTCTGGGAAAGTGAGAAGTGAAGGAATAAACCCAAAAGCAATATTAATAGTTATATATTCTTATATATGTGCATACACATATGTGTTTACATACATGCTTATATCCGCATACATACTCATGTACATATAATTCATGAATACACATTCATATAAGCACATATAGTCACATATATACATTTAAATGTATGTATACATTCCTATCTACATACACATATGTATGTGCACATTCATATGTACATATACATTCATATACATAGACATCACATATACATACATGTTTATATGTATGAACACATTCACATATACATACACATTCATATATACATATGCATTCATATATACATATGTACTCATATGTTTGTACACTTATATGTTAATATCTACATACACATTTATATATAACACATTCAAATATACATATACATAGGCATTCATATATATATACATTCATATTATATACATGTTCATATATACATACATGTTCATATGCGTATACACATTCCTATATACATTACTATGTACATATACATTCATATATGCATACATGTTCATATGTGTACACACATTCATATATAAACATCCATTCATATGCACATGTTTATGATCACTGACCTATGCTCTTTGGATCCTCTCTCTGTGCACATTCATGTCCCTGGCTGATCATTTCATGTCTTCCAAGTATTGCTCAACCCCCTCCATCCATCCCTGTCCCTGCCCACTTGGATCCAACTCTATCGTGGTCTTTTCTAACTGCCCACTCATAGCCTGTGTCATCCAGGTGCTCCCTGCATGGTTCACCTTTAGCACCAGAACATTGGCTGTCATTTTGGCTGGGTTTCTCTGATAACGCTCATCTAGACTGTAACTTCTTTCACTCTGAGGGGGAGGAAATCTGGCTGCACCACTGTCTACCCCAACCCTGAACTGAAGGTCTGTATGGGTCTGTGTCAAAGCCACAGACTGGACAAATTCTCTGAACCATACTTACACAGTCAGTTTGCTTTTGACAATGAAAACTGAGAGTGAGCCAGGTGGACAACTTTAATCCTAGCATTTGGAAGGCAGAGGCTGGGAGATTTCTGTGAGTTTGAGGCCATCCTGGTCTTTATAGCAAGTTCCAGGCCAGCCACGGGTACACAGTGAGATCCTATCTAAAAACAGAACACAACAAAAAAACAACAGACCTGGGAGTGGTGGCAAGCTGGGGCCAGAATTGAGCGGGTGAGAGTTGGCCTAGAGTGGGAGAAGACCACTAGCCTTTAAAGCACAGCCAAATCAAGCACAGCACCGGCAGGGTGGGTGAATGGATTCATGGAGCTGCCACCAGAGGGCAACATTCAGAGGTGTTGCCGCATCCCACTGAAGCGGTTAGCTCTTCCCAGGCACTTGACAGGTCTGTTTAAGCACCCGGGACAGCACCCAGGACAGCACCCGGGACAGCACCCGGGACAGCACCCAGGACAGCACCCAGGATAGCACCCGGGACAGCACTGACCCTGGATGAACAGTGATCACAGAATGGAAGCCAAAGAATAAACATCTAGTTTGTCATAAACTCTCAACTCAGTCTGTCGTGGTGATACCACTCCAGTGAACCAGCCTTGTAGGATGCCTCTGTCTGTAGAGGAATGTCCATCTCCTGCAGAGCTGCAGAGTGTGGATACTTAGACAGGGGGAGTGCATAATGGAGAAAGGAGCTTCCTATGAAGGGTGGCATGGACATACCTCCCAGCTCTACAAAGGAGACCCTCCAGTGCTTACCGCCCACTGACTTGTAGAAAGAACTATTAGGGATGCCTGTGCAGAAACAGCACCATGCATGGCTTATAAAGCCCCTAACAGGTGACCTAGAACACCCAGAAACAAGTCATTAGTCCTCACAACCACCCCCCCATCATATCACAGAAATCGCCTCTACCATACTTCTTGGGCAATGCTCTAAAGGGAAATGCCATATTGGTCCACAGAACGCATCAAGACACCCAACTGTGGTTTCCTAGCCTGGCTCAAGGAACTCAGTCCCGTATGGGAGACTGCAGGTCAGGCTGCCCTGACTGCCAAGCCTTGGAGCTAATGCACACTGTTGTCATATAGCATGCCCTTCCTGGGGCTCTGTCCGTCTTGCTGACAGAAGGCTGGCAGCTGCCTGTGAAGAGCACCCCCCCCCCCAAGTGCTTACATCAGCCTTTCTTCTGCCTTCTCCACTGTCCACACAGTGAGAGGCTGTCTTCCACACAGCTGGGTCTCTCCATCACTACTGGTTTAGAGCAGGGGTGGGGTGGGGCAGGGTGGAGCACAGTTTCCAGAAATAAGCTGTGTTGTCTTAGAAAATGCGAACAGTACCTTGTTCCGTAGTGACCACACAGGGCTCACTTCCCCTTAAATATGTAAATATGTCACTGCCTCTCTGCTGGCATGGCTGCAAGGTCTGTGTCTCTCAGGGCTGACTGTTGAGAATCGAGCACTTTTGACAAAGCTGTTGAGAAAAGAGCAAGAGGGAGAGGGAGGGAGGGAAGGAGGGAAGGAGGGAGGGAGGAGAGAATGGAGGAGGCAGTAAAGGGGGTAAGGAGAGGGAGGTAGAAGGAAAGAGGCAAAAAAGAGGAGGTTGGAGGGGCGCTAAGAGATGGAGGGGGAGGAGGATGCAGAAGGAGGAGGGAGGGAGGGAAGGCCGGCGGGAGCTGAAGCCTAAGGTATCACATTTCTCTTCCTTGAAAGAGACACCAAAACTGACAGATCCATCCTTTTACTTCCGTATTGGTCTCTCCAGAGCATTCTTATTTAGTAGTAATCTTTTAGAAAAGATAGCATGTTCAGCAACACACACAAACACCTAACCCACCGGGGAGAGATTTGCCATGGCGGCTTCAGAGATGAAGAGCCGTTTTGTGGCGTTTTGTGAACAAGCCATCTTTAAGAGTAGGAGGCTGTTTCTGTCTTGATGGGGACAGTCCCAGAGCTCCCAGTTACAAGCCTGAGCTTTCCTGGCTACCATGGAGAGATGGGAGGACCGGGGCTTACTTCATTAAAATACAAAAACAGCATCCCTGTGGCACAGAAGTGAACCCGGTGGGGAAGCTTGCTTTTCCAGGACTGTATCCCCCCCTGACCATCATCTCTACACCAGAACTGTGGGGCATTACTGCTTCCCACCTCAGATTTCCAGTTGCTTCTTTCCTGTTGAGAAGTACCTTAGAGCCCCCTACTAGGGTGTGCGTAAGAGAATGTGTTTCCTTTTTAGAAACCTTTGGACAAGTCCAATGCTGCCTGTTTTATGACAAGTTTGATTTTTTAATAAGTTAGCTTTTACTTTTAAGTAAAATAAAATTCTAAGCAAAAATGATTCTATCTCAGTTCCTAAGTCATTATAATATGTAGCAAACTTTTGCTCTGTGTCCTTCTTGCTGTGTCTCTAGAATATAACCTTATGAATACTGACTACTCTCTCTCTCTCTCTCTCTCTCTCTCTCTCTCTCTCACACACACACACACACACACACACACACACACACAGAGAGAGAGAGAGAGAGAGAGAGAGAGAGAGAGAGAGAGAGAGAGAAGAGGGCATCAGACTGATCCCTTTAACGTGAGTCATGGGCTATTGTGAGGTGAGCTGCCAGATGTGGGTCCTGGCATCTGAACTCAGGTCCTCCACAAGAGCAGTGAGTGCTCTTAAAACTTCTGAGCCATCTCTCCAGCTTCACAAACTGAAATCTGTGGTGTCTAATAGAGAGTTTTCCCAGTGCCCCTGCCATTGGACGATGCTGCTTGCTTCCCAGTTCCTTGGGTGAGTTTGAAGCTAGTCTTTCTCCAGCACCTGTGCACTAGCTATGACTATAATTAGCCTGACTGACTTTTCCTCAGGTCTGCCTCTCCATGCAAAGGCAGGCACACACGGTGTAGTCTAAGCGGCTGCTGCTATGTGAGCCTTGCATTCCCTCTGCCTGCCTCCATTTGCTCTTCACACTCAGCTGACCGGTAACAGACAGAGTTCCAGGAGCCTCAGCGCTGACTCAGTGCTTTAACAATCACCTGATGCATCACTGCATGTGTTAAAACTATTTCATTATTTAACTTGTTTCAGGCTTCTTGATCACTTTAAACGGCTCTGTCCTAAGCGCTTTATCTGTTTATCATTGTATGATATGTTTTCATATCTATAAGGTAAAGAAGTGAGAATCTTTTGTCATGACACAGAAGACTTAAATAGATCTTGCATGACTTATTTATATAAAATTTGTGGACATTCATGTTCTCACCATGAATCATTTTTCATGGAAATGATCATGAGTGCGCTGGGTCAGGGTAGATATCAGTGGATAGAAGGTTCACCTAGCACAAAGCCCTGGCTTCAGTACCCAGTACTCTGTAAACTGAGTGTGGTGGCTCATGTCTGTGATCCCAGGACTCAAGAGCTGGAGGCAGGAAAATCAACTTTCAAGATCACCTTCGATGCACAGTGAGTTCAAGGTCAGTTTGGATGACTGGAGACTTTTTCAAAAGAAAAAGGAAATCAGTAACTAATATTGACAGCTATCTTAATACACTTGGGTTACCACAATAGGCAGGGTGGCTTAAACACATTCATTATCCACGATTCTGCAGGCAAGGAGCCCTTGGGGCTGCTGACTCCACTGGTAGCAAGAGCCTCGGTCTTCATTAGCAGACAGACATCTTCTCTTCGTATTTACTGTGCAATGGCTAGTCCCAGACTTGTCCCCAAATCCTTTTCTTATAAGATCACCAATCACAAAGATCATGATGGCTATCCCATGGCATTACCTGACCTCAGTGAACTCACCGGATGTTTGCTGAAACCATTGGTCACAATGATTTAACATCACAGCCACTGAAGACTACACGATAGTTGCTACAAACAAGAGTTTGACTTTACAGGATGATTTAAAGAAATGATCTATGTGGGGGCTTTGGGATAAGGACTCTAGAAAGCCTTGTGTGTTCAGAATACAGTGCAAATGCCCAAGAACGTTGACAGCTCTGATCTCTATCCCTGCTGTCTGACAAGAATGCATAAAGGAAGGCTGCCTGGCAGAGGCAGAGGTGTGACAGGGAGAGAATTACAAGCATGCCCAGCACAGAGATGAACTTCCTCCCATTAGCAAAACAGTCTTAGTTTTAGGGAACTGTCTTGTTTTCAGATGTTGAAATCATAGATGACCATTAAGCCACCCAGGATCCTCAGTAACTACTCACTAACTCAGGATCCTCAGTAACTACTCACTAACTATTACTCAGTAACTACACACTAGCTAGAAAATGTCAGTCAGCAAAAATTTTACGTATAAATAAATAAAAAGATTGAAAACAGAGGTCAACCGCTGTGTGGTGCATAAACAGCAGCCTAAGAAATACTGGTGACATGCTCTGGCCCAAGAACAGAGTCCCCCAAACAGATGGCAGGCAGAGAAGGTTGAACTGTGGGTCAGACAATTCGTCAGTTGACCCACACACATGGGAGGAGGGGTCCCAAAGAGTGAGGGGTCAGCAGGGGCTGGGGATCAGGGATGAGGAATAAAGAAGAAAAAACAAAAAGCTGGACCAGGAGACCTTACCTAAGCTGAAGACTTGCACCGAGTACATTTACTAAGAAGTGCAGCATCTTATGTGTATTTGCAGGGGAGAATGGGGCAAGGTCAGCAGACAGTCGAGTCTGACAAGGTTGGCAAAGAGATAACAGAATGTCTCAGACACAGCTACCACAGGACTGATAACTACAGCCCAGGGATGAGAGGTGGACACCCAGAAGCTCCAGCCTTGACTCCTTCAAGGCAATGTCTTCAGCCTCAGATTGGACCTTCTTATTCTCACCCTGGACAAGGATACAAACTAATGTTTCCTTTGTCCTTTCTTGACCTTTGAGAAAGCTCTGGATTAGTCTGGCTCCCACCAGTCAATCATTTAGTGGCTTTGGTAATGAATGAGCTCAGTGGAGTAGAAGTTGAGCCAAGATGTGACA
Organism: Rhynchomys soricoides; assembly: GCA_019843965.1. Lineage (NCBI taxonomy): Eukaryota > Metazoa > Chordata > Mammalia > Rodentia > Muridae > Rhynchomys > Rhynchomys soricoides. The sequence continues at coordinate 2,721,006 of JADRCH010000172.1, forward strand.
GTCTTGGTCAGCAGTGTATGGCAGCTGGACCCCGAAATCTAGGCTGATTTCATAGCCTTCCCTAACAGTGTAGGACGGTCTTTGGGATAAATGATGGGTCAGACCTTGGAGCAAGCTTTAGTGTACCTTCAAGAATGGGAATCGTTGAGAGCAACCTGGCTGTCTACAACTGAACTGAATTAGAATTAGCAACAACAAAGAAAATGGAACTCTTATGAATGTGTGGAAACCAAGAAGCAGTTTCTCCGCTTCTCTGTACTAGCAGGGGGAGGAGCAGAGAAGAGGAGTTGGAGACTCTGGGAAAGATGGAAACAAAGACACACTGTGTCAAAACCATCGGGCACATCTGGAGCAATGCCACAAATGAAGTTTAAAAGGTGTACACCGCTTCTCCAAAGAAATATCTCCAGTCAGTCACCAACCTTCCTCTTTGAGACACCAAGGAGAATTCAGAGTCCTCCGAGGAAATCCTAGGTCACTGACTGTGGGCTCTCTCTGTTTGCACGCACACACATGTGTATATGCAGCACCATGGAGACATGCTATTTGCAGTAAAAATAATTTTCTCCTGGTGAAATTCCTAAGACTGGAAAGGCCATGTGGTCCTTCAGACTGTATTAGTCACTCTTAATGTCCCATACTTTTGTACCCCCCAGTAACTATGGATAGTGTAATTATTGGATTTAAATCAATGCATGTCTTTACATTTTGATAATGTATCAGAATTACATTCAAGGAAAGTCGCCAGATTGCTATTTTTCATTCATTTAAAAAATTTTCTAATCTGGTGAGTGAAACAGTTTAGTTCCTTGGTTTGAAGTTACATTCCCTTGGCTGGTTTTGATTGATAGCCTTGGTGCATTTCCTCATTCGTGAGGCAGCTGTCTGCACTGATTGCTGGATTTCTTGTGGGAAACATATGCCAAGGGTGCCCGACCTTCGCTAAGCTTTATGTGAACATAATCCTAAACTGTCCCCTAGCTGGGGTAGGTTTGAAAGTGTGTCAGTGTGAGGTGAAGGGTTTATTTTCACTTAGTCCAACCTCCCAGGATTTTGTGTTTGGAGACTTCTCCCCTTTCACCTCATTATATTTAAGTATAACTAATTTTTTTCTAGCACTTTGACCATCCTCGTTGTAGTTAATTCTTATGGCACCGCATTCACTCTGTGCACAGAGGGTTCTGAACTCACTTCCTTCCTTTTGCTCCCATGCCCTGGCAACCCCACCTCCTTCCCATCTCTGGTAGAATAATTCTCGCTCTCCAAATGCGATAGCCCAGCCCTGCGGCTGACACTTCTGACACGCAGGATGTGTTCTAGTTCTACCAACCTGTCTAGTTTTATAACTTTGACACTATCTTTTTTTCTATGATAAAATACACATGGCATTAAACTGACTTTCTTAACAAGAATTAGCACTTCAGAGGCATGAAGTCCATTCACAGAAAGTGATTGACACCTCTGCCAGTCACGGCAAAGCCACCGCCTCAGCTGCTGGGTTACACAAGAAAGCACCTGACAAGATGGTTGCATTATATCTTGTTTTAAAGGGCTTTTATTTTTTGCTCTGAATTCTTCCAGGGAAACTTCGAAATGCTTTTTTTTAAAGCCCTTTCCAGCAAACGTCTTAAAAATGTGTTTGGAACTATTGGAGTGAATTTACTTTTCAAAGGTATTTAGTGTCCACAATGTAAAATATCCCAGATCTCCAGCTTGTGGCCATCAGTAGCGTGTTGTTATATAGAGATATTCTGTGATCATATCTTCATAACTCACATTTCTCACAGATCAAATTCCCAAATTTCCCTGGATTCCTAGTAACTGATTACCTATCTATGAGAGAACCTGGTATGTAACCGATACATTTATATAAGCTAAGTGATATATCTTTATGTCTAATTTAACCTTATTGGTTTATTTAAATTATGTTTATTAAGCCCCTACCAGTGTGTGTGTGTGTGTGTGTGTGTGTGTGTGTGTGTGTGTGTGAGAGTGTGCTCTCAAGTTTCTGGGTTTCCTGTGATGAACGAGGCATGCCTTTACAAAGTCCTTAGATGGGTTCTGAAGGTGTCTGTCACGAGATGAATCATGCTCTCAAAAAAATCCATACTTCATAAACCTCATCATGCTTACAAGTCCCTACCTTATCATCCCAGTCAACCGTGTACCAAAGTAGGGTGCAATCAGTTAAGATGAGTCAGACTGCAGTGGGGTGAGCCCCAGCCTAACCTGAACAGTACCTTTCTGAAAGGGAGGACTTAGCACAGGAGCCCTGTGACCAGTGATGAAGGAAGAAGACCTTCTGACAAGCTAAGGGCATCCAAGGCTAACAGGAAACCACCAGAATCTCCAACATGCTGCACAGATTCTCCCTCTCAGCCTACCACAGATATCAGCCCTGCTGACACTCGACTTGGGACATCCAATCTCCAGGAACATGAGGAGCAAAAGCCCATTACTGAAGCCACCTAGACACAGTAGCTACAGAGACCAGCTCAGACCTGGTTTCCTTGGTGACAGAGGCCGGTGCCTTATTCTGAGTAGATGGAAGACGTCAGCGACCTTTAGCATCCTTTCTAGGCTTCTCAAGGCCTGCCTCCACTGGTCTTCCCACTCTTCCTTGAACGTCAGTTGTCTCCTATTCTCGTCCCCATCTCCAAGATTTCCCCCATGGATTCCTGGGCTTTGGACATGCTTAAGTTCGCAGGGCAGTTGTTTTCAGATCGACAGAGGAGCCAGGCCTTTCTCAGCTCTCAGTTTGGAACCTGCATTAGTTGCTTTTCTGCTCTGATTAGCTAACCCAACAAAAACAACTTGGTGAGAACGTGGTTTGTTTATTCTGCTTATAGTTCCAGAGGAGGCATCCCTGTACCTCACAGCAGGGAACACATGGGAACAGGCAGGGAGAGCATGGTGGCAGGACCCTGAAGTGGTCGATAACCCTGAATCTACACACACAGGAAGCAAAAAGAGCAGGAAGTGGAGCCAGGTGATAAACCCTCAACGCCGGCCCCTAAGCTTCCAAATATGGGAGTCGAAGGGGATGTTTCTCCTTCTAGTCAGCACAGAACCCACAGAATGAATGACACACTAAGAAATACATGCGCCTCCGAGAAAGGGCAAGAGCCTTCCAAAGAAAACGAATGTCTCTATGAATGTTTTAAAAATCAAAACCTTTCCCCACCTGTTTATAGAGGGAGAAAGCTCCAACTGTCATCATTAACCTGTTTCTCCCATCCCCAAGGGTGTTTATCTGCATTAAGTGGGGCTCTTTATCTCTTCAGAGCCTCAGACAGGACATGTGGACTTCTGTCTGTCCTTTACAATCAATTTCCCTAATTTTGGGGGCATTCTCATGATGTACGTTTTCTGAGCAACCCTTGGTCATCAGGGTGGTTTACAAATAGAGTGTGTCCCACGCCTCCCCCCTCCCACCTCACCGGCTACAACATATATGTGGGAGTCTTGAGCTTTACAACATCGTAGAATCATCTATGTGCAGTCTCTTTGAGCTTCTTTCTTGTAAGAGATGCATTTAATCCTTAATTTCAAAGCATTCTAGGTGAGAACAGAAAGTAAGGGAAATTAAAGTGAAGACCCCCCACATGCTTCCAAGCATCTGGATTTCCGGAGCAATGGTTTGTAAGGCCGACAGGGCACAGGAGACAGTGGAGAGGGACTCGTACTGTGAGGTGGCCGCTGTGACAAAGCAGAACAAATAACCTTCAATAAATCAACCCAAGAAGTGTGCACAGAGAGTCAAACCAATAAATCAAACCCCAGGACTGGGGGATGAAATCCCAGCCCATCCTTCTTCTCCAGGGCTCTCGGGACAGGTCCCATCCAGGGAGGTTAGAGCAAGGACACTCACCACAGGCGTGTGATACAGAAAGTCATGCTGACTTTTAGTCACCTGAGTGTGCCAGGCCTGCAGCGGCTTGTCATCAGAACGGCAAACGTCAGGCCTGCCGGAAGAGGTTGGCCCTTTGTAAATTGTGTTCCTGCTCTCCCTGACTCCAGGAGTCCCATGCTCCATGTGTGTGGATGTGCTTCATGTCGCCTTCCAGCTTGTGTCCATTGCGGCCTGTCTCTGTGCACATGCTGAAACCAGTCATTCCTCTGTGTCATCTGCTACCGTTCACTGAGCAGTGAACTACAGGATGGGCAGTTACCACAGCTGCACCACCATCACCATCACTGTGGCCTCCAAAGTTACCATCAGAGCCGTCAACATCGCATGGTCACAGTCAGTACCTCCTTTACCACCACTCTCATCCTCACCTCCACCATTATCACTACCAGCAGGTCTAAGGTTACCATCACCACCATCAGCATGGCATGGCCACTGTCATCACTGTCACCATGACTACCACCATCACCACCACCATTATCACCACCACCACCACCACCACCACCACCACCACCACCACCACCACCATCATCATCATCATCACTGCCATCCAGACCAACATGCTTGTCATCCTTATCACTGTTATTATGATCACCCTCTTCACCATGCTCACCACCACAGGTGTCGGCTCACCACCACGGGCACAGTGCTTACCATGGGCACCATTATCACTACCATGGGCACCAGCTCACCACCATGGGTGCCATGCCCACCTGCACTGCCTTCTTCTTTCTCATCAGCAAGCATCCTATTGCCTGACTTTGGTTGTGCCTACTGTGAGTGTGACACTCTGCTGGAAAATTGAACCCCACATTTAATGATTGGAGTTTACAGCACATACGTTCACTGTCTCCATCCCTCAGAGGAGTGCACTGTGGCCCTAGAAGGCAAAGCCCCTTCCCCAGCTCAGAGGAGGATCTTGCTTTCTTGGTTCCTGTTATCATAATTGGATTGTGTGAACAAGGAAGCTCTACTGCGCTCTCACAGAGAACGCAAAAGCTTTTATAGAAGGTTCTAGGACCATGAGGATTGTTACAGTCCCCGAGCCAGCTCTACCAGGGCCTGCTGAGAGTTCAGGGACATGCTGAGTGCAGGATTGACCTCAGCCTGGAACTGCCCACTTGGGGTTCACATACCACGGCCTCTGAGCTGAGCTCTCACTGCAGAGGAAAGGCTCTATGCCCAGCCCATATCTCTGCTTCTGCAGGCAGCTCCACCGCAGGCTGTGCTGTGGGCTTCCCTGAGCTAAGCACCTTAGAGATGACACCTGCTGACCCACTCTCATGGACAATACTCACCTGGGTACAGGTTATTTCTACACACAGCAAGAGGATGGGGGTTCACTTCTCACTGGAACTGGAATCAAGTGTGAGTTTGAAGTGGGACCAAGCGTGCCCTCACTCTGCTGGGAGTGTGACCTTTCCTGTCTGCCCTGAAGGACAGCAGTGATCATCCCAAGTTACTGCTGGTGAATTCATGGAGGCCTTCCTGTCCTTTAGGGTTCGTGCATTCCTTGGGAATGGGGTGGGATGAGAGGATCTGCCTCTATCATAGACACACTGCTGTACATACTTTGAAGCCTGAGACATACCACAGAACAACTGATGGCCGTGCCACAGAAAAGAGTCCATGTGGGCTGGGGAGACAACTCTGTTTGAGCACTGGCTGTGAAACAGGGAGAGCTGAGCTAAGATCTCCAGCAGCAAATCTGGCTTGACAGGTGCCTACAGTCCGTGTATTGAGGAGGAGAAGGAGAAAGAGGAGGAAGAAGAGGAGGAGGAGGAGGAGGAGGAGGAGGAGGAGGAGGAGGAGGAGGAGACAGATCCCAGCTAGCCCAAGGGAGTGGTTGGTCTCTGAGTAAAACTGAAAACTTCTTATAAAAAAATCAGGAAGACATCTCTAGGGTTGATCTTTGGCCTCCATATGCACATTCTGCAGAGAGAGAGGGGTGGAGAGAGAGAGACAGAGAGAGAGAGAGAGAGAGAGAGAGAGAGAGAGAGAGAGTGTGTGTGTCTGGGTCTATGGTATAGTACATAATGTGTCAACATCACACATTGGTATGGCATTGTTATAATTGGTTAAGAAATCACCATTCCAGTGAAGCTGGGTGAATGTGTCAGCATCTCCAATTTTTTTTCCAACTTCTTGTGTGTCTGTGATCATGCAGGCAATCACGAAGCTCAGGGACAGTTGTTTGCAATGCACACGTGTGGATCTGGCCAAACCTAGCAAGGAAGGGGTGTGTGTCTCAGATGGTGTGAAGGAAAGCTGGAACCTGGCACATGGAATACAGCGGACAGGAAACAGAAGCAGCTCTATCTGAATACAGCCCAGCTTACCCTGCTGTTTCATTACCGGGCCAGTGGCAGGCAGGGAGCTGCGGACCCCAGGTTGACCACTTGCTAGACCTGGGGACAGAGGAGGAAGGGAACTTGTGAGATGGTCTCCTGGACTGAACTCACAGAGTCTCCAAAACATCTGAAACATCTTCTTTTTATAAAAGATGTATAGATTTTGTGAATGAGTGCTCTATCTGAACGTACACCTGTGTGCCAGCAGAGGGCGTCAGATCCCATTACAGATGGTTGTGAGCCACTTCATGGTTGCTGGGAATTAAACTCAGGTCCTCTGGAATAGCAACAGCCAGTGTTCTTAACCACTGAGCCACGTCTCAAGCCCCTAAACCTTTTTCTGTTTTAGACACAGTTTCTTGCAGCTCAGGTTAGCTTCAAATTTACCATGTAGCTGAGGCTGTTCCCTAATCTCCCTTCCAGCTCCCACGCACTGGGGATACCGTTGTTGAGACTGTAGCTGGGAAAATATCCGATATCTTTTTTAAAAGAATTATTCTTTGATTCCACACATATGTGTGTTTAGTGCAGTGACTATGGGCCAGAGAGAACACTGGATAGATACTCTGAAATTGGGGTTACAGATACCTGCAAGCAGCCTGACACAGGTGCTGGGAACCAGACTCAGGATCTCTGCCAGCTCAGTGCCTGCCTGGTGTTTACTGCAGAGACCTCTCTCCATCTCCCATTTGACTGTATTATGGCCAACTACTAGGTAGGCAGCCAGCTCTGCAGTCGCTGGCAAAGCTGAGCCCCTGGGTGGGCATACTTCCCAGCTTCTATTAGGCACAGGAATGCAGGAAAGCATTCATTCAGGGCTAAGGCAGTCCCAGCTCACACCCCCGCAGGTAATTTCTCATGCACCCCCAGATTTGGAATTCTGTGGGAAGTTCAGCGCTGAAAAAAGTTGTCCCTCCCCAGACCTTCTTTTATTCAAATATTAATATGGTTGCCTATGTAACCCCAAAGCACTTTTCTCGTTTAGCATAAAATCGTTCCGTCGAACACTTGAAGCAGATCACAGGGGCCTGGAACTGCGAAGTGCCTCATGCCAACTCCTTAAGAAGATTTTATAATGGAAGTACTGTCTTCCTTGCTTTCTGTCCCTGCATCTCCAGGGTGGACCTGGATGGATGCGGCTGTCAGTTATGCCCCTGCAGTGACAGCTCTCCGCAAACACCGGCTCTTCTCATAAATAAAATCTAATCATTGTGCGACCCTTCTCCCCTTCTGTTGTCAGGGGAGACAGGGGCACCTCAGTTTTGAAATGTCTCAAGAAAACAGAGTCCTCTGCAAACAACCAAGGCCTCATCCTTGCCCCGTGCCCCCTGATACCTATTACTCATGATAGCTGGGATTGCTCCAGACACACGATGCTAATGCAGGGGTGACCCTGTGCCATTACAGTCCAGGAGAGCTGACGAAATTGCCCATGGGCAAGGTCACTGCGCTTCAATGTGGCTCTACTTGTCCTGCCCTGGGGTTGCAGGCAGAGTCAAGGAATCCTGGGAGGGATAATGTCCTTGGCTAGTGTATCCTAGTCAAGGTCCCAGAATGACTTCTCCTGCATGGCACCCATCTTGAAGCCACCGTCTGCAGCCAACTCAGGATACCTGGTTGGGACAGCGGCATCTCTGGGCCTATTTCTGGGGCTTGGTGAGGATCACTGATAGCAAATATAACAGCCTGCTACTGCTCCTACCCTGCAGAGGAGCATCCAAGAGAGTGGGTTGGGAGCTGGACTTCGTGTCCCATGCACCATCTGGAGACCTTGCATATGTAAAGTGAAGTCAGTCCATGCAGAACTCAGGGGCTCCTGCTTTGCCCTGGGTTGGCTGTATCCATTTCCCTGCATGAGATGTCGAGGGTCACATTTACCCTGGGGTTCACGACTGCAATATCACCTCAATCACCTCCAGCCAGTGGCGGGTGTGCCTAAGAATGTACCTAAATAGTCTCCTCAAGGGTCTTGGGTCTCCTTATTCTCCTCTGCCTCAGTTTCCCTGTCTGTTCCCCACGATGAACTCCTACATCTCTGTCTGCCCTGGCTCTCGGAATTCTCACATGATACCTTTCCCTGGGGTGCTGATGATTCAGATCAACTCTCCTCCCGTGGCCTGTCTCAGATCTTAACAGCTCCAAGTCTCCTGGATTATGAGGATTAAACTGAGGGAGTGGTTCAGGACGAGGAGCTGGCTCAGAGCATAATGTTTGCTGCTCAAGAATAAGGACCTCACTCCAGATCCCTTAGCCCACATATAGTGTGAGTATGGCAGTGTATGTCCCAGTACTGGGCGACAAAGTTAGGCTTGCTGGCCAGCCAACCTAGCCAAGACAGGGAGTTCCAGGCTGGTTGGAGACTCTGACTCAAACAATAGACAATTAAGGAAGACACCTCGGAATCAACCTCTGGTCTTCACGTGTGCACCCCATACACATACAAGAGCCTGGCTGCGGCAGAGCCACCAGAATCTTTGGGGCTCTGTGATTTAAGAGGCTGTCTTTGGATGGAAGTCTGCACCCGTGGCATTTGCATATGGTGTGAGCTGCAGGTGCTGTGTCAAATTTTCAGGTTGGATGCTGGTGCCAGGCTCCCATCCATCTTTCCACTGGAAGCAAACATCTCAGCACATAGGTATACAGGCCGGGCTGCCTCTATTCTCCCAACACCTCCTTCTGATCCACTTTCCCTCCACAAGAAGCATAGACAAGTCTAACAACTGCTTTGGCATGACCAAGGGTTGATGCTAGAGAGTTCAAGCATGGGATTGGGGCAGGAAGCCTTGTGAGGCACACAGAGTGCCAGGGACTCAGGACAGCCAGCCAGGACACTCATGAGAGAGATGGCCCTTAGAGTGACTGCCCTCCCCCTGAGTGCCCCACCTCCCCAGGTTCCGGCTGAGCAGAGATGACTGCCCCACCCCCATGCTGACATTTCCCCACAATATGTCTCTGGAAGGGAGCTTGGGCCACTAAGCCCTGCTGCAAGCTATAGTCTCCTCTCTAACTCATCTTCCAGGGAGCTTCGGAGTGGGATGGGGCAGCAGCATGTGGGAGGCACAGGTGGTGGTGGGGAACCCCCTGCCCCATGCAGTCTGCAGACAGTCACAGCAATCACTCACCATGGAATCCCCAGAAGAGTTGCCAAGAACTTTTGTAATCCAGAACATTTAAAATTGGTTTTTGTTTAAGGTTTATTTATATTTTTTAAAATTAATTTATTCTTGTATATGTTATATTCCAACTGCAATTTTTCTTTCCTCCTCTCCTTTGAGTCCCTTTCCTCCCTCCTCTCTCTCCCGTCCCTCCCCTCCCTGCATCCACTCCTCTATTTCTCTTCAGTAAAGGACAAGCCTTCAAGGGATATCAACCAAAACCGACATCAAGTTTCAATAAGGCTAGGCACCTCCCCTCATGTTAAGGCTGGGCAAGGCAACCCAGTAGGAGGACAAGGGGCTGAAAAGCAAACAAACAACTCATCGGCAGCTCCTGTTTCCACTATTAGGAGTCCCACAAAACAAACAAACAAACAAACCCCCCCAAAACAAGGTTTACAACTATAACACAGATAGAGAGGCCCTGGGTTAGACCCATGCACACTCCCAGATTGTTGGGTCAGTCTCTGAGTCTCGATGGGACCAGGCTTGTTGATTCAATAGGTTTTCTTATGGCATCCTTGACTCTTTCAGCTCCAACAATGCTTCCACCCCTTCTTCCACAGGATTCTCCGGGTTCCACTTAACATTTGTCTGGGGGGTCTCTGTGTCTGCTTCTGTGCATCCGTTGCTGGATGTAGCTTCTCTGATGGTGACAATGCCAGGCTCCAGTCTGCAAGGTTAGCAGAATGTCATTAGGAATCATTTCTTAACTTTGTTTGTTTGTTCATTTCTTGTGTTTGGGTTTTTGGCAGCCATGTTTGGTTCTGTCTTAGATCTCTGAGCCATCTGGCCCCTGGATTCTGGTCCTCCAGGCAGCATCAGGGATGGGCTCCCTTTCATTGCCTGGGTCTCAAATTGGAAGAGTCATTAGTTGGCCACTCCCACAATACCTTGCCACCTTTACTCCAGCTCATCATGCTGGCAGGATAAATCGAAGGTTAGAGGTTTTGTGGCTAGGCTGGTGTCCTAATCCCTCCACTGGAGGTCTTGCACGGTTACAAGGGATGGCTGGTTCATATCTTCCATTACTAGGAATCTTAGCTGGCCTCACTCGAACAGACTTCTGGGAGTTTCTATTGCATTGGGGTCTCCCTTGCCCTTGAATTGCTTCTCCCCCATTCCAGTTGTCTCCCCAAGTTCTCTCTCCCTTCTTCTTCTCCCTACCTGATGCCTCCTGTTCCCATCCTCACCCACCGCTGCCCACCTGCAATATCTCTTGTATTTCTCCTTCTCAGAGAGATCCATGCATCCTCCCTTGAGCCTTCCTTGTTACATAGCCTCTCTGGGTCTGTGGTTTATAGCATGATTGTCCTTTACTTAATAGCTAGTGTTCACTTATAAGTGAGTACATACCATATTTGTCTTTCTGGGCCTGGGTTACCTCACTCAGGATGATGTTTTCCAGTTTCATCCATTTGCCTGCAAATTTCATGATATCATTTTTTTTTTTAACAGCCGAATAATACCCCATTGAGTAAATGTACCACATTTTCTTTATTTATTGTTTGGTTGAGGACCATCCAGGTTATTTCCACTTTCTTGCTATTATGAATAAAGCTGCTATGAACATAGTTGATCAGGTGTCCTTGTGGTAGGATGGCACATCCTTTGGGTCTATGCCCAAGAGTGGTAAAGCTGGGTCTTGAGGCAGATCAATTCCCAATTTTTCGAGAAACTGCCACATCAATTCCCAAAGTGACTGTACAAATTTGCACTCCCACCAGCAATGGAGGAGTGTTCTCCTTACCCCACATTATCAACAGCATGAGCTGTCACTTCTACTTTTGGTCTTAGCCTTTCAGATGGAATCTCAGAGTCATTTTGATTTGCATTTCCTTGGTAGCTAAGGATGTTGAACATTGCTTTAAGTGTTTCTCAGCCATTTGAGATTCCCCTATTGAGAATTCTGTTTAGATCTGTACCTCATTTTTTAATTGATTTCATTTGTTGATGTCTAGTTTCTTGAGCTCTTTACATATTTTGGAAATTTGCCCTCTATAAGATGTGGAATAAATGAATATCTTTTCTCATTCTGCAGGTTGCCCTTTTGTCCTATTGATGATTTCTTTGCCTTAAAGAAGCTTCTCAGTTTCATGAGGTCCCATTTATTGATTGTTGATCTTAGTGCCTGTAGGATTGGTGTTCTGTTCAAGAAGTTATCTTGCATCCTGATGTGTTCAAGGCTAATTCCTATGTTCTCGTTTATCAGGTTCAATGTATCTGGTTTTATGGTGAGGTCTTTGATCTTCTTGGACTTGAGTTTTGTGCATCTTTTTACATACTGATATCCAATTAGACCAGCACAATTTGTTGATGCTCTTTTCTTTCTCCCATTGTTTTTCCCTGGCTTCTTGATAGAAAATCAGGTGTCCATAGGTGTGTGGATTTATATCAGGACTTTGATTCAATCCCATTGATCAATATGTCTGTTTTTATGTCAGTACCATGCAGGTTTCATTACTACTGCTCTGTAGTACAGTTTGAGATTAGGAAAGGTGATGTGTCTAGAACTTCTTTTATTATACAGGATTGTTTTAGCTAGACTGAGTTTTTCTTTTCCATATGAAGTTGAAAATTGTTCTTTCAAGGTCTGTAAATAATTGGGTTGAAATTTTTATAGGACTTGCATTGAATCTGTAGATTGCTTTTGGTAAGGTGGTCATTGTTACTATATTAATCCTGCCTATCCACGAACATGGGAGTTCTTTTCATCTTCTGACGTCTTCTTCAAGAAGTCTTTCACTTGTATGGTTAAAGTTACACCAAAATGTTTTATATTATTCGTGACTATTATGAAGAGTGTTGTTCCCCTAATTTCTTTCTCAACACATTTGTCATTTGTATGTAGGAAGGCTACTCATTTTTTTTTAAGTTGACTTATATCTAGCCACTTTGCTGAAGGTGTCTATAAGTTGCAGAAGTTCCATGAAGAACTTTTGGGGTCACTAATGTATACTCTCATAACATCTGCAAATCGTAATACTTTGACTTCATCCTTTCCAATTTGTATCCCCTTGACCTCCTTTTGTTGTCTTAAGCTACAACATCGAGTTCTATATTGAATAGATATGGAGAGAGGGGACAGCCTTGTCTTATTCCTGATTTTAGTGGAATTGCTTTGAGTTTCTCTCCATTTAATTTGATTCTGGCTATGAACCTGTTTTGAATTGCTTTTATTAGGTTTAGGTATGCACCTTGTATCACTGATCTCTCCAAGGCTTTTATCATGAAGGGGTGTTGGATTTTGTCAAAGGCTTTTTAAGTATCTGATGAGATGATTTTGTGTTTTTTTTTTTCTTTCAGTTTGTTTATATGGTGGATTACATTGACAGGTTTTCATATGTTGAACCATCTCAGGGGTGAAGCTTACTTGAACATGGTGGATGGTGTCTTTGATGTGTTCTCATGTTCGTTTTGTGTGTATTTTATTGAGTAATTTTTATCAATGTTCATGTGGTAAATTGATCTATAATTCTCTGTCTTTGCTGAGTCTCTGCATGGTTTGGGTATCAGGGTGACTATGGACTCATAAAATGAATTTGGCAATGTTTCTTCTATTTCTATTTTGTAGAATAATTTGAGAAGTATTGGTGTTAATTCTTCTTTGAGAGTATGGTAGGATTCTGCCATAAGCTGTCTGGGCCTAGACTATGTTTAGTTGGGAGACTTTAAATGACTGCATTTATTTTCTTAGGTATTATAGGTTTGCTTAAATTGTTTATCTAATCTTGACTCAACTTTGATAACTGGTATCTACCATGAAAATTGTCCATTTCTTTTAGATTTTTCAATTTTATGGAGTATAGGTTTTTGAAGTAAGACCTAATGATTTTTTGGATTTCCTCAGTGTCTTTTATGTCCCCATTTTTGTTTCTGACTTTTAAAATTCAGATATTCTCTCTGTGTCTTTTAGTTAGTCTGTATAAGTTTTGATTGTTTGTTTTTGTTTTTTCAAGACAGGGTTTCTCTGTGTAGCCCTTGCTGTCCTGGATTCAGGTGGTAGACCAGGCCTGGCCTCAAACTCACAGAAATTCACCTGCCTCTGCCTCCCAAGTGCATTAAAGACATGCACCACCATGTTCTGCTTGGGTAAGGTTTTTGTCTATCTTGATTTTCTCAAAGAAGCAACTCTTTGTTTCATTTTTAAAAGATTACTTTCTTTGCTTCTATTTTATTGATTTCAGTCCCGAGGTTGATTATTTCCCGCCATCTACTCCTTTTGGGTGCATTTGCTTCTTTTTGTTCTATAGATTTCAGGTGTGCTGTTAAGTTGCTAGTATGATCTCTCTGTAATTTCTTTATGAAGTCATGTAGTGCTATAAGCTTTCCTCTTAGAACTGCTTTCATTATGCCCCATAAACTTGGGTATGTCATGCCTTCAATTTCATTGAATTCTAGAAGGCCTTCAATTTTTTTCTTTATTTCTGTCTTAACCCAGTAATCATTCAGTAGAGAGTTATCTAGGAACCATGAGTTAGTAGGCTTTCTGTTGTTGCTAAAATCCAGTTTTAGCCCATGGTGGTCTGATAGGATACAGGGGGTTATTACAATCATTTTGTTTATGTTGAGAATTGCTTTGTGACTGAGTATGTGGTTAGTTTTGGAGAAGCTTCAACAAGGTGCTGAGAAGGAAGTACCTTTTGTGTGTTTTGGTGAATGTTCTGTAGACATTTGTTTGGTCCGTTTGGGGCATACAGATAGTTAGCTCCATTATTTCTCTATTTAGTTTTTGTTTGGTTTTGTTTGGATGACCTGTCCACTGGTGAAAGTGGGTTCTTAAAACCTCCTGCTATCAATGTGTGCAGTCCAGTGTGTGATTTTACACTTTAATAATGTTTCTTTTAAAAAATGTGGGTGCCCATGTGTTTGGGACATAGATGTTCAGAACTGAGGTGACATCTTGGTGAATTTTTCCTTTGATGAGTATAAACTGTCTTTCCCCATCTCTTGATTAATTTGGGTGGAAGTCTGTTTTGCTAGACGTTAGAATGGCTATATCAGCTTGGGTGCAGATGGGTCAATTTTCTTGGAAAATCTTTTTACGTCTGAGGTAATCTATCTTTGATGTTGAAGTGTGTTTCTTGTATGCAGCAGAAGGATGGGTCCTGTTGATACACCCACTCTGTTAGCCTGTGTCTTTTTATTGGGGAGTTGAGTCCATTGATATTGAGTGACCACCAATGATTGTTAATTCCTGTTACTTTGTTTTTGTTAGGGTGGTGATTATGTGCTTTTGGTTTTGCTGGTATTAGAATATTTATTGCCTGTGTTTTCATGGGTGTAGTTAACCTCCTTGCATTGGAGTTTTCCTTTTAATACCTTCTGTAGGGCTAGATTTGTAGATAGATATTGTTTGCATTTGCCTTTGTCATGGAATGACTTGTTTTCTCCTTCTATGGTGATTGAAAATTTGTCTGGGTACAGCAGTCTGGGATGGCATCTGTGGTCTCTCAGAATCTGAAGGACACCTATCCAGGCCTTTCTGACTTTCAGAGTCTTCACTGAGAAGTGGGGTGTAATCCTAAAAGGACTTCCTTCATGTTATTTGCTTGTTTTCCCTTGTAGCTTTTAATAGTCTTTCTTTGTTCTGAATGTTTAATGTTTTGATTATTGTGTGGTGAGGGGACTTTCCTTTTTTTTGGTACCATCTCTTTAATGTTCTGTAAGCTTCTTGTACTTTTTAATAGGCATCTCCTTTAGGTTAGGAACATTTTCTTCCATGCTTTTGTTGAAAATACTTTCTGGACCTTTGATCTAGGATTCTTCTTCTCTTTCCTCTATTTCTAGTATTCTTAGATTTTGACTTTTTGTAGCGTCCCAGATTTCCTGGAAATTTTGTATCAGGAACTTTTTCGATTTAACATTTTTTTTGACCAATGTATCTATTTCTTTCACCGTATATTCAACACCTGAGAGTCTCTCTTCCATGTCTCCTATTCTGTTGGTGATGCTTTTGTATGTGGCTCCTGTTTATATTTCTAGATTTTCCCATCTTTAGAATTCCATTAATTTATGTTTTCATTATTGATTCTATTTCCATTTTCAGGTCTTGGACAGTTTTATTCATTTCAGTCAAGTGTTTTTTTTTATTTGTTTTTTTTTTCTTGGCTTTCGTTAAGGGATTTATCCATTTCCTTCAATTATTTGTATTACGAATTTCCTTAAATAATGTATTCATTTCCTCCTTAAGGGCCTCAATCATCTCCATAAAGTTCCTTTTAAGATCTTTCTCCAACCGGGCAGTGGTGGGGCAAGCCTTTAATCCCAGCACTTGGGAGGCAGAGGCAGGTGGATTCCTGAGTTCAAGGCCAGCCTGGTCTGCAGAGTGAGTTCCAGGACAGCCAGGGCTATACAGAGAAACCCTGTCTCGAAACAACAACAACAACAACAATGAAGATCTTTTTCCTATGCTCCTGCTGTGTTGGAATATTCAGGACCTGCTATAGTTGGACAGCCGGGCTCTGTTGGCAACATTTTGCCTTGGTAGTTGTTTCCTGTATTCTAACACTGCCCTCTAGACATCTGCATTTGGGGTAATTAAAGGTTTAGGTACTGACTCCTAAAGTTTGTAGGTTCGTGTTGCTCTTTTTGTTTCTCAGTTTCTGTGTCCTTTCTGGTCTTCCGGTCTGTGTGCCCTTGGCTTCTCTCAAGTTTGTGTTGTCTCTGGAGGGTCTGTGATTCTCTGTTCTAGTTGGAGGCTGGAGAAAGGCAGCTGGAGGACACAGGGCTTGTGATAGGGTGGAGTATTGCTTAGATTGTGAAAGACTGGGGGTTTGACCGGCAGGCAACCTACTTGGGCTTCCCCCAGTCTATGTGCTGTCTGGTAGAGTGCTGAGTCCATGCCTGTTGAAGGCTGGGGTACAGTGAGTTGGTGGACATGAAACTGGGATAGGGAGGGCATGCTGAGATAATTAATTAGAGTGTGAAGACGCCAACTGGATTTCTCCCATCTTCCAGGTTTCTAGTAGAGCAAGAGTCTCTGCCCCAGGCTGGTCTCTGCTAGTTCAGGAAATCTTCACCCCGGTGGGGGCTAGGATATGGTGACTAGGAGGGTGGGGGCCAC
The DNA here is from genome assembly GCA_019843965.1 of Rhynchomys soricoides. Taxonomy (NCBI): domain Eukaryota; kingdom Metazoa; phylum Chordata; class Mammalia; order Rodentia; family Muridae; genus Rhynchomys; species Rhynchomys soricoides. Next base: position 2,737,488 of record JADRCH010000172.1, read on the forward strand.
GGATAGGGTTGAGAGAGTGGTAGAGTTTGGCAGACAGGCAGCCTACCTGAACTTTACTCAGACAGCAGCTGATATGAAGCACAGATGACTAACTCTGTGACTGGTGCTGTTTCTCATCTCTTTGAGGGACACAGAAAGAAAGTTGTATGTTCACATGTGCAGAGATTCCTAAACTTGAGAGCGACCCCACCTTCTGCTTATAACTTAATACACTTTTTTCAATGCACACGGGCGATGCAATAGTTAACATTGACTGTCAACTTGTCAGGTTCCAGGATCATTAAAGAGACAGGCCTCTGGGAGTATCTGTGAGTGAGTTTCTAGATTAGGTTAAGGTTGGAAGAGTCACAATAACTGTGGATTGCACCATCTCATGGCTGGCTCCTGAGCTGCATGAAAAGAAGACAGTGAGCTGAGCCCCAGTCTCTCTGTCTCTCTGTCTCTCTCCTTCCTGACTGTGGATCAAGGTGAGCAGCTGCCTCATGCTCCTGCCATGGTGGCTTCCCTGCTTAGACTGGGCCCTTGAAATGTTAGTTAAGATCAACCCTTCCTTCCTGAAGGTAATTTAGTTAGGTGTGTTGTTGTAACAAGAAGAAAGTTACTAAGAAACTTCACAATAAACAGTTTTATACACAGATATAACTCATAGCTTGAATAAAAGTAAATTTTGCTCAGGTCTGCGATTGTGCACTTGGGAGAATGACTGGGAGTTTAAAGCCAGCATGGGTTAGGCAGTGAGAGTTTGTCTCAAAGAACTAAACAAGACAGAGGAAGAGAGGCAGATTGAGAGAGGGGAGGAACAAGGGGAGAGGGAGAGGTAGGGAAGGGAGAGGGGAAGTGGAGGGGGAGAAGGAGAGAGAGGGAGAGAGGAAGGAGGAAAAGGGAGGGGAGGGGAGAGGAAAAGGGAGGGGAACAGGAATGGGAGAGAGAGAGGGGGGAGAGGGAGAGAGAGGGGGGAGAGAGACAGAGAGGGGGGAGAGGGAGAGAGGGGGGAGGGGGAGAGAGAGGGGGGGAGAAGGAGAAAGAGAGGGGGGAGAGGGAGAGAGAGAAGGGGGAGAGGGAGAGAGAGAAGAGAGAGGGGAAGACGGACACGGAGGAGGGAAGGAGAGGGGGAGACACAGATTGATGGAGTAGGAGGAAACGGACTGAGAAATGGGGGAAGGGAAGGGGAGAAGGGGATAAGTAAAGAGGGGGAGAAGGAAGGGAGGGAGGAGGTGAATGAGAAAAACAATAAAAGGAAAATATGACTGTCCTAGGTGTGGTGAAGGACGAGGTTTATCGTAGATAAGAGGGAGAGCAAAGCCTGCTGCAGAGGGAGGACCAAACAGGTCTTGCTGAATCACCACTATATGGAAGTGACTGAGACAGGTCTCAGAACTCAAGCCAGGGTCGGGTTTGTCCTCAAGGCCCACACTGAGGCCAAACTGGGGCCCAACACTACCAGTGCCTGGGACCCCACCCTCTTGCCTTCGGGACAGCAGGAGTGGGAGAACACCCCCAACACTGTACTGTCGGGTCCGGTTCAGGTTGCCCCTCAGGGCTGAGCACCAGCCCGGAGCCACCGCAGCCCCAGCTTGGCTCGGCAACACGATGCCCAGTGCAGGAGGGCAGACATTGAGACATTTCTCAATTTCATTGAGAAATTGGGGCGCTGCTGCCAAAGCCGTTCTCGCTGCTTTGGCCCCCACTTCTGACTGGGGGCCTTGCACCCTGCTCCTATGGCTGTGGCTGCCACAGAGCTCCCTGTCTGTGTGCCTGGGAAGTGCACCTCGTAGAGTAGAGCAGGGGCTGTTCTAAAGAGGAAGCCAGAACTCTCTCCTCCCTGTGCCAGTGCCGTGCTCACGACCTGGCCCTGTGGACAGGCCACCTTGGGCCCCACAGCCTTTGCACGAGGTACTGAGGGCTGTCACCATGGAGATGGTGCAGCCCCAGTTGGGGCTGGGCAGCTGAAGGGGAGTGGCAACGAAGACACCGCTTTTGGCAAGACTGAGATCAGGAGCAGCAGTGCTACCTAGGTTCAGGTGGTGACAGCCTTGTTGGCTGTCTACCAATCACTGCTGGGGGAGGAGGCGAGGGGCAGGTCCAACAAAGCCAAAGGCAAAGACATCTGGGAGAGTCCCGAGTGTAAATGACTCTGAGCCATGAAAGGAGAGGGGGGAGGGGAAGGGCAGAGAGGAGAACCCAAGAGGGCAAAGGTACAAAAGGACTGGGTAACCAAAATGGCTGGATTATATAGGGAAGAGCCTTTGGGGGATGGGCAGCTCAGCCCCTGGGCTAGAGAGTTCAGGGTAGAGAGCAGGGTATGACGGCCATTCCCTGTAACAGCTAGGAACCAAGGGATGCTGGAAGAATCTGGCAGCCATGTCTGTTCTGATGTGTTAAGCAGACACCTCAGCCATTTGTCCCAGAGTTTGAGACTTAACAGGGGAGTGGGAAAGAGAGCTTCAAGTATGGTTGGCAAGAGCTGTTAGCCCTACTGAAGATGAGCTCAATAGCAGGAAACGGTATTCTAGAACACCGTTTGCCCTGGGCTGTACAGCCGAAATGCTAACTTGCTTTTCATACATCTATACCGAGTGGGGGTGTGTCCCTCCCTCCAGTAGGGGTGTGTCCCTCCCCTGAGCACCCTGCCTCCTGGAGTACTTGTTAACTCCAGTGCCACATGACCAGGATTCTTCTGTTCTTCCTCCTGTCTCCTTATCTCTGCTCCTGCAGGCTGCTAATCCAAAATGATATCCTTCTTCACCTGGAGACTTGGTGGCATCAGAAGATGGGAAGCAACATGCTTGTCTGGCCCAAAGTCCTCTTTCAGAGACTCTCAGGATATTTTCTCTCATCATCCCCCCCCACAGAAAATCCATTCTGAGTCCATGTCAGGTGCTGGGGTCATCTCCAAGCTGTAGCCTTGCTTCACAGGGTCAGCTTAAACTTTAGGATTGGTTCTCAGGCCTCTGCCTGCACCCTGCCTTACTCAGAGAAAGCATCAAAGGGGGAAGCTTAATTCAGGGGGCTGAACACTCTGAAGTAAAAATCTGTTATCTAAATTAAGCCTTTTAGACCATTTTTTAATGGTGATAGATAGGAAGGGCGGTTACGTGAGACCGAGGACATAACTCATTTTGGAGGGGTGGCAAAGAGTTTGAGCTCTATCTTCTTCAAAATTCCTAGGGAAAAATGCAAATGGAAAACGGCCGTTCCTTGAAAGAGTGTTTTGGAATTGGAGAATTAACCGTCCCAAGATAATACCAAATACTTCAGCTCTCCCCGAAATCACTGCCATAAATCACAGAGACAAACGCACATTCCCTCCAGTGAGTCTACTTATAGACCAGCAAACCTAGGAGACGTCATCTTCATCTGCAAGAGAAGCCCAGGCACTTAATTGTTAAGGAGGATTAAGCTTGGATTTATGTGACATCGGATGCTCAGGCTTTGCATCAGCACTGTTTTTTTACACCCCTGGATGAAACAGGATCCTCATTAAACAGCCTTGAGGATTAGGAGCACTTTCTGAAGAGCTTTGGGAAGAGATTACCAAAGGATCATCAGGAGACCTTTTGACCATTTGCCCAGGAGTCCAGTTGCAGCAACCCCTGGGACAAGACCATCTTTCCTCTCCCTGTCCACCCACACACTTCCTGCTGCTAACAATTCTCTGAGGCCAGCTGAGTGGTGAAATTAGTTCAGTTGGACACGTACCCAGTAGCTCAGGCTGAATCCCACAGGCTGCCTCCACTCCAAGTACCAGTTGGGAGTTCTAGGTTACTCCCTCATATCTTATTAACCAGCTACACTTTGGAGCTCCATGGCCTTGAACATCCCCAAGTATGCTTACTAACACTAAACACTAAAGGAAACACCTAAATGTGTTACTTTATTATCTTGCAAAGGGCCAGTACCCAATGCAGCACATGATAGGGTGTGAGAGAGGGACCTTAGTTTGGTGTAGCCTCTGTTCTCCTGGTATGTGGGAGAGCTTCACTGTAACATCCTTATCAACATTATGATCATCATATGTATCATATCATCAACAAAATCATCATCATCACTACCACCATCACCAGCAGCAGCAGCAGCAGCAGCAGCAGCAGCAGCAGCAGCAGCAGCAGCAGCA
>JADRCH010000172.1:2741611-2752408 GCA_019843965.1 Rhynchomys soricoides
CAGCAGCAGCAGCAGCAGCAGCAGCAGCAGCAGCAGCAGCAGCAGCATCTCCTGTCATCGCTAACACCAGACCATACCCTCTGCTCAGTCGAAGTTTCGACAGAATTATCACAGAGTTCAGTTTCACTTTTTGCACTCAGGGCTTTCTTCCTGCTCTTTGGATTTGAGCCGCCATCTTTGTTGTTGTGTCTGAGTTGCGTGACTTTCCTTGCTAACTGCAGGTAACTTCTGTGGGTCGATTAGAGCAGGCTCTTCAAGGATTGCAAGAGTCAGCCTAGAAGACCTGGATAGTCTGCCAGAGAACCCTTACTCATGAGTGTGAGGCACATTCTTCCAGACTCAGGCATCCTGCTTCCTACAAACCCCATCTCAGCCTTGAGGCCGTGCAAATGGATATGTCTTAGTAAAGGCAATGAATGTTTAATCCGACTGCCTGCCACTTTTGAAAACCACATACAAGTATTTTTATGTGACTCGCTGCCAATCATCTGGGACAAAACCCTGCTTGACCCAGATGATCTGTGCTGTGGACCAGTGGCGGGATTTCCGGAGGCAGGATTTCCGGAAGCGGGATTTCCGGTGGGAGTAACTGTTTGAATCTCATTAAAAAGACTGAAGTCTCAAGGCAGCTCAGAAGTTACCAGATACTGCATGAGGCCTCCAACAAGGTATGTGCACACATGGACCTCTGGTGATCTTTGCTGTGATCGAGCTTGTGTGCTTTACTCACCCAGCAAGGTTTCTGTGCTATAGTACATGTCTGTGATTTTTTTTTTTTTTTGGTGGTTTCTGGTTAACTACTCTCTCTCAAATTACCCCTTCCACTTTCTGTAGCAGCTCGGTGTTCACCATGCAGGGACTGTCCACCCCCCTGGCTCAATATGGCTCACAAGCACTGCACAAGATGTGTCTAGCTAAATTTTTATGTTCACCAAAGTTGGTGGTGCCTGTTTGGAGAGGGGGGGGGTACGCTTTGGATTTCCATGGCAACTGGATGATAGTCAGTGATGAGGGATTATTGGGTCTTTGTTCCCATGAGATTCCCCCACCAACCACAAGTGGTTTGGGGTGTGTGTGTATGAGCTACTCAGACACTTATTAATGGAACCAGTCTATTAAAATTAAATAAAAAATGTGGATGGAATTAATCAGATTCTCTGAAACCCCCGAAGAGAAAGGAAATGGATACTCCCTGGTTAGTCGCAGAGTTGAAATTCTACGGAATATTTTCATGTCCTATCTTAGGAAATGCATGCATTGGTGTGTGCAAATGATATCACAGTCCTCACCTGTTGTCAAGGCTGAACAAGGGCCGATCAGGTGGCCCAGCAACGCCTCCTGAATGCAGGAGCTGCCAGCCTCTTCCTTCCTAAGGCACTGCTGACCCCATTCCTCTATGTCTTTCCTCTTCAGCCTCTGGAAACGCCCAGATTGCAGTTACTACCTGAAGCCAGTGGTACTGAAATGGACCTGATGCACCCCAGGCATTTACTTCATGGGATCTCAGTACTCCAGCCCCCACCTCTACCTTCAGATCACCCCTCTCCATGTGTCATGTGTAAGAAGGCATGGGGCAGCATTCCGGGCCCACTAACATCAACCAGAATGATGTCTCGGTACTTTGACTCAATTAGGTTTTTGCCACATCCGGTCACCTGCATAGGCTCCAGGGATTATCATGGAGACACTTGTGAGGAGGTGTCATTAGTGAACACAGATGGTGGTGAGGAAAAGAGATGGAAGGAACTGTGAGGCAGCAGCCATTTGCCTCAGGAACAACTGTAATATTCTCAAACGGAAAGCTGCAGGCTTCTGCTCACATTGATGTGGAGTACAGTCTGCCCGTGCTGGCTCCGCAGGGGCAGCGTGGGAAGAGCTGAGGAGGAATCAGCGCTGAAGCCCTCAGTGTCACAGGAAGCAGTCCTTACAGACCCTAGATCACTTCCCTTCCCCCATTCTCCTTTTCCTCCCGGTCCTTGTTTGTCCTTGTGTGGGAACTGGTATCAACAGCAGTTTTCTTCTGGGGTTCGGGTTGGAGAGAAACCATGACAGATACTCTGTAGTTCCACTGAATTTTGCACATGGATGCACACTTCCTACCTGAAGCTCATGGTGGGTCCCTGGAGGGTGATCATTTACTTCTCAAACTGGGAGACATATTTACAGTTGGCGGAAATGGTCCCCCAACTTCCCAGGAATTTTCCTTCAGACTCCCAGGATCCTCATTAGCTCTCCGTGTTAGACAATCCTTAAAAACAAACAGTTCTGTGGGGAAAAAAACCTCACCTGATTCCCATTTAATTAAAGTTGGAACAATGTTTTGAATATGTTAGTCCTGACTATAATACCACTGCTGCTTGTGACAGCAATGGACTCACTCGGCCAGTGGCCTTGACTGAGACTGGTGGACAGAAGAGTAACAGTTCCGGTCTTACTAACAAACGAGCCATTGTCTAACCTGGTATCCACTTTTTTTCCAGGTAAAATATCAGATCTGAAGGTATAAAGTTAATAAATGGTTGTGTGAGGGTAAATGGAAAGCTAAAAGCAGTACAAAGAGCCGTGAAGGAGGAGAAATCCAGCCAGGGTAGACGGTGTCCATAGAAATGGCCCTGACCTTGTGTCATCAGCCATAAAAGCAGCCTCTGGCTGTGGCAGACGATCAGAAGGTAGCATTCCTTGTGGTGTCTCTGGAGTGTATGACCTAGCTATTTCCTTCTTGGTGTCCTGCTTCTTAGAAGACAGGGTTGGTTGGCACACCATGACCTCCAGCCAAATGTGACCCACACTTTGGCTTTGCATATAAAGCCCCCATTGGAATGCAGCTAAGCCCCTTTTTTGTGAATTAATGGCTGCTTCCTTGCAAAGCACTGCTACTTGTCCCTGTGGCTCCTTGTCTGCTACTGGACAAAAGGAGCCAAGCTTTCCCTGGAAGACACTTAGCCTCCTGTCCACTGGAGCTCTGGATCTCACACAGGACACAGGCTCTCTGGGCAGAGCTGGACATGGCTTGCCAATACAGGTGTGGAAGGGCAAGTGTCCCTACCTCAGGCAGGACTCTCTGCAGAGCAAATCTAAGGAGATAATCAGTAATCAAGTGCACATAGGAGCCAGGACCGTGTGGACTCTCACCCAGATTCTAGCTTTTAGCTACAGGACCTAGGGGTAACCGATATGTTTCTGGGCATTTGTGATTTTTGTGAAAATTGCTGATAGTGGGCTCTGATCAGAAATGAATGTGGTGGGCCTGGTGCCTGGGTGTGCTGTGTGCAGTGAAGTGGAAACTTAAGGGTTCTTTGGAAAGGCTATTAGATGGTGTTTTGCTGGGGCAGACTCGTGAAGGAACTTTAGTTGAGGCAGACACAGGTGAAGGGATGTTCTGCTAAAGGAAGCACATGGAAGGACATGTGAAGAAGGATTCTTTGCTAATGACATGCATGTGTTGGTCTGCCTTACATTGCAAAGTTGAATTGCATTTGATGGGACTCCATAGAAAGAAACGCACCAAAAAACTTCTGGTGGTGTGCTGCAGTTTCTTGCTGCTTCCTCAGATTCAGACTCCGGCTGATTGCCATAGTGATGTCAGCCGAGACAGGTACACATGCTGAGACAAGACACTGACGAGGCAAGACCTGTGGAGGACATGTGATGTTTGGAGGGTAAAAACAGGACCTGACAGACAGTGATGGCGGCTGAGCTAGGCTCGCTTATAGAGTTAGCTGTGCAAGGTCTGTGGGTCTCGCTAACAGAGGCACAGCCAAGAACTTTTCGTGGCATCCCTTCAGTTCCCTCATGCTGACTCAAGCCTAGGCTGAGAGGCCTGGCTGTCGCTGGAATCACCGCTGCTGATTCACGTTTTCTATCCCGACTCCTACTGAACTGGACTGCAGGTGTATCTGTGAAGTGTTTGCGAGTGGATCGAGCTGCCTGCTAACCTGTGAACTGAACTGCTGATTTCCAGACAACACAGGCAGGAGTTGCTCCAAAAAACCATTTCTAAACAGGTCCACCCCCCCCCCCCCCCCCACAATCCTTTCTTTTCTACTGGCTCTGGGGGGGTGGCGGCGGGCTACAAGAAAGGTTAAAGCATTTAAGAACCACCATTAAAAATAGGCATTTGAAAAAATTGAAGTTACAATGCTGCCTCCTTCTGTCATTTGTAAGGAATCCTGATGCTCCGTGGTTGGCTAGGCTCAGAGGCTAGAATTCCTTTAGCACTGTGAATCCAGGCTCCTTGGCAGACGCTGGAGTCTGCCGAATGGGCTGTTTACAGTTACACCTTGTCACAATGGTGGTCTGTGGATGAATACTATGAGGCACATTTGCTCACTCATTCATCCTGTGTGGTGGGCCTACTATGTGCTCGATTCTGTGTCTGGAGCTGGAGGTCAAACTCTCAAGCAGACCTAATCATTTTCTGACCCCTTTGGAGTTCAAATTCTTCCATAAACTATGACAGCAATGAAAAGGCCTACAAGACGCCCTGAGACGTGTAAGGCCATGAGCCTAGATTAGCAGAGCCTTGAGAGGTGGTCAGAGAATGCAGACTGTGAGGGCCAGCTCTGTGCTTGGCATAGGATTCCTGCTGGCCGAGCTGGACTCTAACTTTCCCCTTGCTTCTCTAGGTTCCTACTTCTCATCCTTCAGGCCGCCTTGATAGCTCTTTGTCTTAGTCAGGGTTTCTATTCCTGCACAGGCATCATGACCAGGAAGCAAGTTGGAGAGGAAAGGGTTTATTCAGCTTATACTTCCTCCACATTTCTGTTCATCACCGAAGGAAGTCAGGACAGGAACTCACACAAGGCAGGAACTTGGAGGCAGGGAGCTGATGCAGAGGCCATGGAAGGGTGCTGCTTACTGGCTTGCTTTTCCTGGCTTGCTCAGCTTGCTCTCTTTTAGAACTCAGGATTATCAGCCCAGGGATGGCACCACCCACAATGGGCTGGGCCCTCCCCTACCTTGATCACTAATTGAGAAAATGCCTTACAGCTGGATCTCATGGAGGCATTTCCTCTAGGGAGGCTCCTTTCTCTGTGATAACTCCAGCTTGTGTCAAGTTGACACACCAAACCAGCCAGCACACTCTTGTTTAAGGCTTATATCTGGGATCCTAGTCCAAACTGTCTTTATTTGGCTCTGGCTGCTTCAAGCCTAGCTGTGTTCCATCAAGACTTTGACTATCCATCAGTCACAGACTTGTTTATTCTATGTTGTTAGCCATGGTGGCTTGCCATCTTCTCCATTACTTACTTGAGTTTATGCTTTGCCTTTCCTTTATATAAATGGTGAAACTCCTGGGAACAGAAGCCTAAACCTTCTAGCAAGTCAGCAAGGGCTGACTCCTCATGAAGGATCTGGCAAGCCACGACTTGCCTTGACTGGGCAGAATGTCCTGCAAGCTGAAGGCGGAGTATTCCAGCTCCAGGGAGAACCCAGAGGAATGAAGAACTGGGTGCCACTGAGGACGTGGAGCCAGATGAAGGATGTGGTGTTCACTTTTCTGTGTCAGAGCACAACACTGGGCTACCCAGGAATTTCACAAAGTGATTTCTCATTGGTCCCTACAACCTGCCTCTCCCCATCCCCTTAGCTATTTGGAACAAAAATGTGTTCTTATTTCCTGTCAAAGTCTTCTGAAGAGTGAATTATCTGGCAATTTCAGAGCGGACATCTAGGAAGAAGACATCAAATCTAAGAGGTTGTGATGTGTGTTCAGAGGTCAAAGGAATTGGGGGGAATGGCTTCATGGTTCTTTTATAAAGGCTGCACATACATGAAATAACAAATGTGTGGACCCGGGCTCCTCTTCTCCTCTGAGTATTTTATGCAGCATAAAAACATGTCTTTGGAGCTTTGTGAGTGATTTAAAAACCAGACGGGAGCCAGCAAACAGACCGCGTCTACCCCAGTAACACTGTCATCTATTTCCTGGCTAAGTGAGTAGAAATGGTGGCCCGTGCTTTCTGGTGAATGCTGAGCACAGGGAACATGGCCTCCAGCTAAGTGGTAAAGGCTTCCTATGCATGATGAATTCTTTCAATACAAGACTCCACCAGAGCAGGATCAAATTAGAGTCCTCGGTTCCTGGTGCTCTTTTCTGCCACCCAGCCCAGTGTTCTTGAAGAGAGTCCACGGCAGCAGCTGAAGGAGCCACTTCTGACCAGGCATCCCTTTGTTTTTATCCTTTGGAAACATAGCAGGTGAAGTTCAAGCTCCAAATAGGATCATGGAGAAAAGCAGTTTAGTGGGTTCTGATTGCATCTCACAAAGTCTGTGGGCTTCCCCAGCTGGAACAGGGAAAGCTATGGACATCCCATCCAGTGTTTATAAGTCACATGTTGATCCTGACGGACACTAGACAAGGTTGATGCTGGGTTTGCCACACAGGACTGGCATCCTGTAAGACTGTTTATGTGTGTCTGTGTGTGTGTGTGTGTGTGTGTGTGTGTGTGTGCATGTGCGTGCACACACTTTACCTGTGTTTCCTCTGCTCCTGCCATCTTGCTAAGAGGTTGTCTCTTTCAGGTGGCTAGAGCCAAAAGTGTCTGAACTTTTGATGCTGTGATATGAGGTCATCTTTCACCAATGTGTTGGGTCACTTTTGTAACTTTCCTGGGATGTATGCGGCCAGTGGGTTGGGGACACAGGATATTCGTGTCATCACGATGCCCTACCACATGTCTCTGTCTCTAGCTTTCATTTAGAGTGTCTTCCAGACCCTTGGTATGGATACATTGTTTACCCTTTGAAGTGACCTGGTGGCTGACTGCTCCTGTAGCCTTTCCTTCAATAGCAAAGCCCTCCACTCCTAATGGGGAGACTTCGATTCTCAAGCTGTCTGTAAACTGAGGCCATGGTGAAGTCCTCAGTCCATCTGTACTCCCTGCACCATTAGAGTTTCTGGTTCCATCAAAGAAAACATGGTGACCTCCATTCTAGGTGTGGCAGGAGGCTCCCAGAGCCCTCTACAGTTGGACAGTGTGCCCCCACACCTCTCACAACCACATGACTTTTAAAGTATGACCACCTGGGTATACAGTTATAGCTGGTTCTGCTTCGAAGCTTTTAGTCAGTCATGGTATGAGCAGCCTCTCGGTCTACAGAAGCCAGGGTTTGTTCGCACTAGATGTCTGTTTTTGTGACCACCCATTGCACATTGGCTATCTTCCTCCCTCCTGCACCACCCTATTAGAACGTCCTATGTATTATTCTTATTGATAGTTGGATGGTGACTGAAGTGTGGATTTCAGGGCCAGGCATTTGTTCATCAAAGGATAAAGCGAAAAGTCACAATAGAAGAGGCCTTGAGAATGAACTCGTGCTGCAGCGTGCAGTCTGGGTAGGGTGATCACATTGTATTCCACAAACACCTACAGTTAACTGGTTTTTATAAACAGGATATTGGGGCTACAGAGATGCTTTGGTGGCTTAGACCACTTGCTGCTTGCTCTGCAAAGGACCCAAGTTCAGTTCCCAGCACCCACACCAGGAAGCTCACAGCTATCTATAACTCCAACTCCAGAGTATCCGTCTCCCTGTTCTGGACCCCAGTGGGCACCGCCACACACATGGCAAACATACACAGATGCAGACACATTCATGAATGTTTGTAAAAAGTAAAAATAAGATAATAAAAATGCTAGATACTATAAACAGGCTTCTTTGGGTGAGAAAAGGCAGCAAAAGAAAAATAGTGGAGAAGCTGGGCTCAAGAAGAAACAGGCTCTGTTGAACTCACTGCTGAGCTCTAGGGGTAGCAGGCTCTGCTGGGCTCAGGAGGAAGCAGGCTCTGCTGGGCGCAGGAGGAAGCAGGCTCTGCTGGGCTCAGAGGAAGCAGGCTCTGCTGTGCTCAGTGCTGGACTCTCAGTGAAGCAGGCTCTGCTGGGCTCAGGAGGAAGAGGGCTCTGCTGGTTTCACTGCTGGGCTCAGGAGGAAGCAGGCTCTGCTGGGCTCATGGGGAAGTAGGATTTGGAGGCCAATTGGGCCTTTTGTGATTTCTATCAAATCCAGTTTGGTCATTTCTGGTTCTGTGACAAGAGCAGGTGCCCTCTTTGGTGATGTTGGTCTTCCATACCTATGGGAAGGTTGACATAAGGTTGACCTGTAGACAGTGACAGCTCTCACCTGGAGTGGGGACGTCCTCTATCAGTGGGAGAGTTTGGTCTTTAAATTAAAAATCTGGGGGCCTGAACAACTTGAAGGGGAACAGAAGGGCCACTCCCCAATGACCTCTCTAGGTTTTTCTCTGACCGAAACAGAAGTCAGGTAGGGAACTAAAACCAACACTTAATGGCACCTTAATATGATGAAGATGTTTTGTCTATATCCAAGTGCACACGTGGGACACCATGGGAGTGGACACTCGCACCTCTGTCTGCTGGTGCTTCAGGGACATGTGTGCATCAGTGAGCCGCCTGTCCTCGGCGCACACTGAACAGATGCGTGCAGAGAAGATAATCGTGCTTCCTTTTAAGTGTGAGAGTATAATTCAATTTTATTTCTCTTTTTACTTAACATTTCCTCCAACTTTCTCCAGAGTTAATATGCAATTATGGACATAATAATGAAGAAGTGGGGCGTATTAAAATAGTATTTATGGGGCATAGAACGGCACAGGGAATGCCTGAAGTACGTTAACCGAGAACCCGCTGCAGATCTGTGTATCCGTCCCCTTTACAGCGGAACAGAACAAACCCCGGGAGCAGAAAACAGAGCAGAGCATGCGTCGACCCGCCCCCTACTCTGCATTCGGAGCGGCATGGTTCCAGGATGGCTCTTCTTCCTCTTCCTTCATTTGTATCTTCTTCTGTTTTTCTGAAATATTTATTCTGCATAAACTTCACATTGTCTAAAATGCCGAAAGGGGAGGAGGGGAGGTCTGGGAAAGTTTGAACGATGTGCAAGGTGTCTTCCAATAAAATCATCCCTTGCTTGTGAGTTATGCTTCTGCCCTTGTGGACTCAGGTTGCTCAAGGGAACGAAAGATATCACATGACTCTGCCTGGCAAGTTGCTCACGTACAAAGCATGTAGCATGTGTATGCCAAAGGCACCCATGTGTGGTCATTCATACACGTACACACACACACAGGTGGACACACACACACACACACACACACACACACCACTGTCACTATCCTCATCACCATTATCGCTGTCACAGCCAACATTGTTATCTCCATCATCGTGTTCACCATCACCACCATCATCACCATCATCACTGTCATCACTACCAACATCATCACCACCACAATCATCACTGTCATCTGGCTCATCACCATCACTCTCACAGGTAATTGGCCATCCCACGCCCACCGTAGTCATTCCCATCATAGTGTGCTCATCATCACTGATGCCACCCTCATGATCATCGTCACCATGGCCGTCCTTGTTAGTTACCACAAATCCCTGTGTCATCACCAACACAATCACCGTTCCTGTCACTACCAATCACTCTCAGTCATAACTAGCTTTATAACCACAAGTGTCGCCATCACTACCATCATCACCAACATCGCCAGCACCTTCACCATCCTCACCAACACATCACCATCATCATCAACACTGCCACCGGTATCCCCTTTACCGACATCGTCACCATCACCATGGTCTCTGTCTCCAGCCTTTGCTATCATCACTGAGCTGGTGATGATGTAGTTAGGAGCCTAGATCTTGAACTCTTACGGACCCTGGGGACCCCAGTTTGTATATAACCCCAAGCTTGTAATGAGCTCTCTGTGAAACCTCAGGCAAGACACAATGTCTCCAGACCCGGTGGCTTCATCAAAATCATGCCCAGTGCCTTCCTGGTGGGTTGCTATCAAGACTGACACATTACTGTGTTTAATTCATAATTAAATCGTGAACCATATGTAAAGCACATAGTATCAAGGATATGTTAAGTGCTCAATAAATTACATGCACATTTAGATACATGTGTGCATCGATGGTGCATTGAGCAGTTTTTCTTATTGTGCTTTAAGACTGCTGTTGAGTGTTGACCAAGTCTCTCTCATGCTTGAGGCATTTTTGAGGGATGTGGCCTTCCTTTGTCCTCCTGAGCATCCCTCATTGCTTGGTCAGGTTCTCAGCAGGGAAGGTCCACACTGAGTTGCTGCTGGATTCTGGTTTTGTGACTTCGGAGGTCTGTTCCCTGAGAAGGTGATGGGGGCATGTCACCAGTCGGGTCCAGGTCTCCACAGTGTGACCTCTGTCCTTCTCTTACTTCTCCCTTATTTCTAGTAGCTGACTTGACAGCAGGTGGGCGGTTCCTTCCCTCTTCTGGATACGGATTCTTGTCTTTTCATTCTACCTCTTAAGAATTCTGGAAATATTCACAAAGTATCACCTTTTCTTTTTGAGAGAGAGAGAGAACTGGTTATTTTTTCATTTTGCTGTGCCACACTGGTAAGTCACTTGCTGGTGTGATCTACAATGTCCTCTGGGAAGCTTAAGTATGAGGGATGGATCACCTGTTGTCACTGGGACTGGTGACAGTGAAATACACTTATATTTCTTGAGCACCTGCTGTGTTCTGGTCATGCTGTTGGTTGCCAAAGATGGTTGATGAGATAGAGGACTGCAGCCCAGAGCAGACCCACGTCATGGCTGGCATTACGTGGAAGGGTGATTATAGACAGATCCAGTTAGTACACAGCAACATGGATGTGTTGCCAGGGTGGGGAAGGAAGGGATCCAAGGTATGAGTCAAGCCAAACCCAGATCATTAGATCATTGCTTTCTATAATACCCAGTGTGTGAAAGTTTGGGTCTAGAGAATGCTCCTTGTAACTTGGGT
>JADRCH010000172.1:2757408-2772254 GCA_019843965.1 Rhynchomys soricoides
GGTTCAAGAGGTAGGTCATGGCTTGTGGGGCTGATGAATGACCTTGGTGCTGGCCATGAGGAAGAAGCAGGTGCCAGGACCCTTGACTCATTCGTAGACAACATTTTCTGGTGAGTTGGAAGATTGATCTACATCAGGGCTGAGGGCACCACCCTGATCTGTGGACTGTCTTCTGATTTCTAGTAATTATTTGGGAATGTCACGTCATGCATCCTCACGGTGCTCACCTCCCTCCCAGTCTTCTCAGGTCTACCCCCTCCGCCAAGAAAAAATGACAGGGCAATGAAAGAAAACGAAAGTCCATTTTGAGTTGTCTATTCCTCAATGCCACGGAAACATCATCCAAAGAGAGTCGTATAGTGTCTGGGGAGGGGTGGGGCCTGCTCTCCTCCACCGATGGACATTCATATAGCTTGAGGTCGCAGCCCAGACCATGCTTCTCCACATGAGCTTCGGTGGTAACACGGGCCACAGACATCAACATTCGTGTCTCTCAGTGGCTGTAATTGCCATGGGCCTTGACTTGTCCTCAGGTGGCTATGCATGCCACTCACATCACGATGGTCCCCGTAGGCAGCAAGGTCCGAGGATATCACCAAGGCTTCAGGCAGCAGCCCAGGTGACATACATCCAAGTGGGTTTCAGGCATCATTGCAGCCTGGGACAGCAGCATGGATCACGTGGTCCCTCAAGGAGCTCTAATCCAGAGAGTGACCCTTTCTTCATTGTTGTCTGAGGCAGGGGGATACTGCTGCCAGGACAGGTTTTGGGCTCTGAGTCTGAGCCTGCATAAGCTCCAGGATGTTGTTTACCATCCTGCCGACTGGGTGATGACAGCATGTGGACCTCAGCCCTCTCTCTCACCTGTCACAGCCACCACATCTCCAGTTCTGTCCGTCTCCATAGTGTGTGTATGGCTTTGCCTTTCTCTTTCCCACCCGCCCATTACTTATTAGGTCATTGCAGTGACACCCACACCCTGGCCTATGGCAGTGAACACTCCAACATTGGTCTTGGATACACTGCGCAGGGGTGCCTTGCTGAGTGATGGCATAGTAGGTAACAAGGCCGAGGCCCTGGCTCCTCTGCTTAGTCTTTTAATTTTTACCACATCTATATTTGCTCCAAAGAAAGGGTAGCAGTAGAGACAAAGTCTCCTTCAACATGTCCCTGCTGAGCGACAGGGCTCTCCCTGCAGGAGTTTCCAGTCAGGCCTGAGATCCATCAGGTTCCTCACCTCATCCTTCCTCTGAGTAAATCCTACTAACCCAGACAAAGAGGTGGCCTTCTCTTTAATAAACATGACCTGGTGAGAGTCTCCAGCCAAGGCCGCAGGCTTTGCATGCCTCAATTCCCCCTCCATGTTTATGCAGCCTCCTTAAGAGAAAAGTGGCCTTTAGTGGGTGTTGCTTGGAAACAGAGGCATACGTTCATTTGCATGTTTATTGGTCTTAGTAGGAAGAAAGCCACTGCAAAGCTGGCACTGTTGGGTCTAAGGTAAGTTTATAAAGATTCTCTAGAATTCCTTTTCTTTGAGGTGTTCAGGTGAAGGAGCACACAGGCAGGGTTCTCCTTGCCTACAAGGGGCTGGAGACTGGCCTGTGCTAGTGTTTCCTGTACTTACTGTTAGTTTTACATATAGAGAAGGCTTTCTGATACTTGGCCTTACTAACTGCAGAAATGTGCTTGACAGGGACAGAGGGCCTGTCTCACTGGAAAGCAGAGAGCCTACTTCAAGTATATTTAGTGTCTAAACCAAGTCACACATGGACTGGGGTCCTTTGCCGCTGTGGACTTGGCTTATAGACTTCAAGTTATCAGTGGCAGCCTTTTATAGGGAATCAAGGTCAGGACAAGGGTTTTAGTCCTTTTTTTTTTTTTTTAAAGAATCATTTATTTATTTTATGTATATGAGTATACTGTAGCTGTCTTCAGATACCAGAAGAGGGTATCTAATTCCATTGCTGATGGTTGTGAGCCACCATGTGCTGGGAATTGAACTCAGGACCTCTGGAAGAGTAGCCAGTGCCCTTAACCACTGAGCCATCTCTCCAGCCCTTATTCGTTTGTTTTAATGTCACAGAAATCCCTGCCTTTCACAGTGAGTTGTGTCCCCTGGAATTTTATCTGTCTTGTCCAAGGCCTGCAGATGGCAGAAGTCTGATAACAGGCACTGGATGATGTTCATCAGGCAAAGAACTATGTCTCCAGGCATCTAGAGAGCCATGGCCCTGTCTCTATCTCCTCTCTGGTACCCAGCAGAGCAGGACAGGCCTGTGTCTAGCAGTGACAGAAGGAAGGCTGCTCTCAGTGAGAGTTTCTAAACTGGTGGAGGCAGGGGCTGCCAAGACCAGGGTTTGTGAGACATCTCTAATAAACTACACCACTTCAAGATTTCAGGATACATTTGCTCTGACCTCCAAGATGGGCAAAACACATGTGGGGAGTGTCAGCCAAGGATAAAGAGGAACCAACTCAAATTATTTCACATGGTTACAGACACTGCTGCCGGAGGTAACTAGTGCTGCGAAGGCATTTTCTACCCTTTACCTGGAGCGTGACACTTCCCCTGAACCTGCTAGATTCTCGGGGAAAGTTCCATATGATTGGATAAGATGTGAGTGACTTTCACAGAGAGGACAAACAGCCAAATACTTTGAGTCTCTGGAGAACTCACAAATACACTGAGAACACCCAAATTTTGTAACAACATCTATATTATTATAAAAGGAACTTCTACATCTTTCTCTTAATGTTTCCATCCACATTAGGAACACAGGGGAGTGAAGTTTGTGGGGGGAACAGAAAACTGCTTCTTCTGGCCCAAATATCCGCCCTCTCTCCCCGTCCATCAGCCAGTTGAACTGTTTCTTCTTCGAGCATTAACTGTACAAACTGGAAACTTCTGAAACAGGATGAGAAGTGGGCAGGAGAGCATGCGGTCACATCATTCTAATTCTGGACACCGAGTCTCTGAATGTGGCACCCCTCTTTTAGGGATGCGTTCCCTCCTGGCCTTTACAGGATTCAATTTAAAGTAATTTCTCTCCAACTCCCAAGTTCACAAAGCTTGGTCACTGAGAAAAGAAACACAAGATTTTAAATCCTCACTGCAGGTGACATGCTGTTTTGTGGTTAGGGATGTTGACCAGTATGTGCTCCAAGCAAGTAGCTCTCATATTGGAAGCTGGCATGTGGAGGCTTAACTGTGAACATCACTTATTTAAAGGGCTACAGTCTGCACCACCGCCAGAATCCATTCTCTGCTCCCTTGTGTCCACAGCCCCAGGACCAGAACCCTCCATACTGCGAAGCACTGCGAAGCACTTGGTGTATGTGTGCCTTTACCTCAGGTCTGAACCTGTGCTCAGAGGCTCAGATCCACCTCGGCTTCTCACATGTTGCAGAAAGCATCTATCATGACCAGGGTCACTTTCAGAACAGGGTTACTTGGCCCCTTTAACCCGAGGCTGGGAGACCTGCTCCTGCTGAAGAAGTGCATGTACCTGAGAATCACTTTGATTTCTGCCTTAAACACACTGTGTGGATTTCCTGTGGGAATCCTTCACTTCTCTGCAGCAGTTTCTCAATATTTGAGAGCACTGGCAAAAACAAAATAAAACATAACAAAAAAAACCAAAACAAAACCAACCAGAGCTTTCGTGGGCCCTGGGCATGGATGTTATTCACAGGCCCCCTAAAAAAACCCTCATGAGTTGCAGGAGTGCAGAGTCCAACCTCACTACATTCTCTGTGACCTAATTTGAGTCTATCAAAAACCCACCTTCCCTCTAATAATGGGAAATTAGTGGAGCTGCTCATAAGAGGGTTTTCTCTGCTGTTGTAATGTCTCTGTTAATTCAGGTTTAACATCCAGTCACATTTAAAGTTGCTACCTGCTTCCCTGGGCTTTTCTGTCTTTCTCACCACCTCTGGGGTTAATTATCTTTGCCTGAGGAGTATGGAGTATCCCCAGTGAGCTCCGTGCAGCTTCTTGTATATTTTCCATGTCTGCCAACTCTGCTTTGCTGCCCCTTCTAACCACAGTCACGGTCTCCTACCCCATGGCATGTGTCGTGCTGCCAAGGTCTGTGCCCAAAGTCCAGCTCAGTCTCCACTATACCAGACCCCAGGCAGAATGAAGGTTTGGCGCTGCGTTTCAACCTCTCTGAGTCCCCAGTGGACTGTGTCAGTCCATCTGCTGAAAAAAGACACTCCCCACGCCTGTGTAACCAGGTCATTTCTATCATATGGTGGAATTTTGTGAGACCCGAGAGACATGCCATTCTTTGGGCCCTGACCTCGGTACAAGCTGCAAAAAAGTGACTGGAACATCATTGCTGATATCATGATACATGGTTACACACTGTGACAACCAAAATGTGATACATCTGGTCGCCTATGACACAAAGTCATGTCCCGGTCAGGTTCCAAATGTTTGTTGGTAAACAGAAGCACTTTGGCATACCCTACAGTCTGGTGCTTAGAACAGGCAGCTCACAGGAAGGCTTAAACCAGGAAAAAATACAGCAAGCCTCAGACATGGGAGGGGCTGTGCAGAAGGCTCCGCTAAGAGGATTACGTCTGTAGTCTGGACTTAGAACACAAAAGCACCTCCGTGGATTAGCAGCCTCTACTGAGGATGGGGAAAGGGAAGATGTAACCTGAATCTCCAGTCATAAAATCTGCTTTGAGAAGAACCCAGAAGGAGCTGGGAGAAATAGATAGAAATGTGGAGATCGGAGAGCACAAGGGTGAGCCTTACAGAAAGATGAGGTCATCCACTTACCTGATGCAACCTTAGCATGTGACCAGTAGTGAAGTCAGAAGTTCTTTTCCACCTTCTGAACTGAAGCAGAACTTGCATGGTATCAAATTCCCAGAACCTACATTGTATCAAATTCCCCTAACCTGCATTGTATCAAGTTCTCCAAGTGGCTCAAAGGTGGCTGGTCAAAGAGGGCAGGGACCATTCTTCGATACATGTATTAGTTTCATTTTGTTGCTTTGACAGATGTAGCATAGGAGAAGAAAAGGTGTGTTTGACTTGCAAATTCAATAGTTCATTTTTAGGGGAAGTCTAGGCAGGACCTCTAGCAATTAGCCATATCGTATGTATAGTGAAAATCAGAGAGAAACGGACATGCCCACGCTGCCTGCCTGCTTGCGCTCAGCTAGCTTTTTTCTCTCTCATACTGTTCAGAAGCCTCTGCATAGGGAATGGTGCTGCCCACAGTGGGCTAGCTCTTGCTACATTGCATTCCCTCAGGCCAACTTTAACTCTTCATTAAGACTCTCTTCCCAGGTGACTCTAGGTTATATCAAGTTTACAGTTGAAAGTAATCAGCACAATGCATCACCAGGATAGTAGGTTCTGCTCCAACACTTCTGACCAAGCTCTGAGTACCAGGGTGGTTGGATTCAGGCCTCAGAATGGGCAGATCTGAGAGAGCAATGCTTGAGGCCATCAGGACTAAATACAGGGTGCAGCTGACTACAGGACCCTGACAGAGAGCAGATTCTGGGCTGCAATTGGCAGTGAATTAGACTTCCACATCAGTGGTAGAGCTAGCTCCGACAGAAGAGCTGGTGACAGGTACCCACACATAACAAGAGGACATTCTTTTATATGCTAGGGAGAAGTCATGGACAGAAAGGCTGTACCTGTTCCTTCTGTAGAGTGAGGCGGGCCAAACAGGCCCTTGAGTCAAACCCGTCCCCCACCATTTCCCTTAATTTCACTGTTGAAATATTGAACGTCTCTTTTTCAATGTATGTCTGGGATTTGGAGGCTCATTTCTAGAAGCCGTGCAAAGTGCTTGTGTGATCAAAGTGGAGGACTCTCTGGGCTTGAGCACAGTAATTGGGAGGATTAGGAGCTGTCACATCTTGTCGTGCACAGATCCCACTTCTGAAAATTAGCTGGAGAAGGTACAAGTGGCTCTCCAAGCTCCCTGCAAGGAGCCACCGTCACTAAGGGTGTCCCATCACACTTTTTGGGCAGCGAGGTCAGTGTCCCTGTCTATCACACCCATGGTATCCATCTGCAAACGCTCATCCCCAGAGTCACAAATGCCCCAAGTCTGAATGAGACCACCTGGACCTTCCTTGCATTCCCAAGCTCTGTGGTTAATGTGTTGTTTAACATGACTGTTCCAATGACACACTGGAGAGCACGAAGTTGTTGGGATCTGGATTGAAACCATGTTGTAGGCACAGTTTCCTGCAGAACTTGCCAGAATCTACTGGAGTTTCCATGTGCCTACCTTGTAGATCTGGCTTGCCCTGGAACATCTTGAATTCTTTCTGTTGTCTTGGAGTCAGCATTCTGAGGCTCTCTGGGAGTCTGGAGATATAGGCAAAGCCTCCTGCAATGCTGGAGATTGGAGGGCTCTTAACTATGTCGTGGTTTCACTCAGTCCTCAGAAAAATGTGGTGCAGGCTACACAGAGAGGAATGTGGTGTGGTAGCGGGTGGAAAAAGAACCAGGGGCTGTTTGATTACTGTTTGCCTTCATCGGTAGCAAGCAGAACCAGCAGCAGTGGTGGAGGATGCATTGGGGAATAAAAGCAACAGAGTACACTCAAGCAATCCTGTTATGTGAGCCCAGCACAAAGTCACAGCAAATGTCATAAAAACTGGGGAAAAGACAGACTCGTAGAGCAAGAGAGATGTGAGAAGAGAGGACCAACTGCTACACACACAAAGGGCAGGCTCCGTGGTGGGGCTTTGTTTCCCCAAAGAATAACATCATTTCCACAAAGCACAAGGAACTGAGTTCAGATTCCAGAACCCACCTTAAAGCTGTGTGCACAGAGTGTGTCTGTAGTCCCAGCAGCCTGTGGTGAGAAGGGGTTTGAAGAAATCTTGGAAGATTTCTGTGCCAGTTAGCCTAATATATGTAGCGGCAAACATCAAGAGACCCTTCTTCAAAGAACATGGAAAAAGGACCACCATGCAAGCTTACTCTCTGGTCTCAATCTGTGCTCTGTATCACATGGCCATGCCTGCACTCAGAGCAACAGGACTGTGGATAACAACATCTTTAACACAGCACGACCCACTTTGGACTTCTGACCTTTAGCTCTATGCAGCTGTGGATGGTTTTTGTTCCTGTGATGAAAGGCTGACCCAGAGCAACATGGGTCGAGAAGGTTTGTTTGTCTTACATGTCCTGACCACAGTCCATAGATGAGGGAATTCATAGCAGAACTCTAGCAGGGACAAAGATAGGAATCATGGAGGAAAACCATTTGCTGTCTTGCTTCTTTATAGAACCCAGAACCACCTTCCCTGAGGTGGCACCACACACAGTAGGCTGGGCCTTAGCATCAATCATTAAATAAGAAAATGTCCCAAGAACTTGTCCACAGGTCGATCTAATGGAGGAAATTTCCTCAGTTATGGTTCCATCTCCCTAGCAAGTGCAAGACTCTAGTTCAAGTCAAGTTGAAAGAAACCAACCCACACAATCTATGGGACATGCTGTGTCAATCTGACGCTATGGCTATTTGATACTTCAGCAATGGGGACTCAGAACACACTCAGAAGAGGGATGCTAACTGCGCACAAGCCCTGTGTGCAGAGAATGAAGCAGGTCACCTCCAGGGTGTGTGCAGAGCCCACGAAGGGCACCAGGGGCATTTGTGCACTGGAGTTTGTTTTCTCCTAAGACATTTGACTGATCCTGGATGCCAACAGGGCTGTAAGCTGAGGTTCTTTCCTTCTCCAGAATATGTGTGATTTTATGTGGAAGAATTTAAAAGCAGAATGTCTTCCAGCCTCAAAGGAATAAAGCTGCCGTGAAAGGGATGCTGAACGTCAGCAGGAATTTCTGACAGCCTCCTGGACCTCTAGTAAAGCTCAGGTAATCTGAGGGTGCAGTTAGCACTGGGTTCTTTGCCTGGAGGGACATCTTGTCTTAGGGACAGTTTTTAAATCCATTGTAGTTTTCAGCCAAATATTAGAAGACCTGGTACCACGGTGGTGGGGATTGTCACTTCAGAAATGCCACCTGCAATCTGCAGCTCACTGTCTCTGCATAAACGAGAGGTGATACGATTTATCTTTACTGTTCCACACTGTGTATGCCCTGCTTGCCTTTGGAGGCATTATACAGCTCAGTGGTAACCCCAGGCTTCGGTACCCAGTACACCTGGCTCAAGGTCCCTGGCAGTAACCTTGGCAGAGGCCCTGCCTTCTTCACAGCCCCATTCTCTTATCTAGGAAATGCAGGTGTGAACAGTTCTGGAAGCCAGGGTACATGCATGAGAATGAATTTGATGAATTCATTGGTGGCTGATGCTTAGCATGTCAGTTCTATTGGCTTCCCAGGGAGTTGGTGTCCTTCCTTCCTGTGTGTCCACGAACTTAATGATGCTGGGCTTCAGGTTGGTCACCATCAGCACAGATTTTTTATGTTCTACCACAGCTCCTCTAAGCTGATTTTTGCTTGCATACATGATCATAGGGCCAGCACTGATTGCCAGGAATCAAGTTTGGGTTTTGCCAGGTGCTGTGGTTCATCTGGGAAAGCTACTAGAGAATGCTCTATGGCTGACCGACTCACCCTCTGCTTTTTCTCCTAAGATCTTTTCTTCCTAGGGAAATGTGTCTGGGCTTTTACCCAAGGGCTTTTCTGAACACACAAGAACCTAGCTGAAGGGGGGAAAACAAAGTGACCCTCCACACTGTGAAGATCCTTCTGGCTTCTTTATTCCAGGGGTTTCTACAGAGATACCTCCAGTGAAAATGAGCTCTTGTCTAGGACTGGAGCAAAGAAGAGGCAACCTGAGGGTTGGCAGAGAGGGCTCCTGGGTCCTCTGTGAGCACTTTGTGTTTGCATGCAGAGGTGTTTAAGGAACAGTGGGGGAAATGCAAAACAAACATACAAGGTTTGGAGGCTGGAGAAACTATATGCTTACAAATGGGTCTGTCTGTCTGTCTATCTATCTATCTATCTATCTATCTATCATCAATCTATCTATCATCTATCTATCTATCATCTATCTATCATCAATCTATCATCTATCTATCTGTCTGTCTATCTGTCTGTCTGTCTATATATCTATCATCTATCTGTCTATCATCTATCTATCATCTATCTGTCTGTCTGTCTGTCTGTCTGTCTGTCTGCCTATCTGTCTACCTATCTCCACTGCTATACAATCAGGATCCAAGTTTGGGTCTCCAGCTCCTATGTAAAAAGCCCAGTGTAGTAGCAAGTAACTCTAATGCCACTGTTGTACCCAACAGAGCCAGACAGATCCCTGAGGCTCACTGGATGCTCAGCTAACCTAAATGGAAAGCCCTAGGCCAGAAAAAGACCCCATCTCAAAAAATAAGGTGGGGTGTTCCTAAAGAACAGCCACATACGTTGGCCTCTGCCTTTGTGTCTTCTACAGGTACACACACACACACACACACACACACACACACACACCCCAGGTATTAGGAGACAAGTGACTTTTCAGGGGTGGTTGTGGCCTAGATACTCCTGACCACAGATACCTCAGACAAGCACTGTTTGCAGGAAGACACAGAATGCCCTTGGTGTCCCTACGACATGGTGTTCCTCAGTTTCTACTTGACCACATATGACCGAGATGCAGGTGAGTCTGAGGATGAGGCACAACTCCAGGGTTTGCTTCGACTCATTGGCCAATAGATTTTCCTCTACAGGACTCTCTTAGGTAAGACTTTCTGCATCCACTTCAAAATCTTAGCCAGGGTCTCCCCTCTGCTCTTTAAGTCCCATGCAGCATCTTGATCAGTGATGGAAAGCACAGAGATAAAGTCCTTATTGTACAGGATGTCTGCGTTGGCAGGACGGTCACCACCTTGTGCCCATGGTGAGTCCGGCTACCTGAAAGGCCCTGGGATGTCCACATACCCACCTCACTATGGTTAACACAGAAACTGGACAGAATGAAATCTACAGTTTGCCAGTTGGGCAATACTGCTGATTTTCATGGACATTCAGGTTTCAGCTGCTTGATTCATTAGAAAAATACTGTATATGATTCTCAAGTAAGCACACAGGCCTCTACCGTCAGCTCAGCCACAGTTCCCTTTCTGTAGGATCACGGGAATGTCATCCCCTGTCAGTGAAGGGCTCAGCAGCTTGACACTCGGAGGAGCTTAGAATGTGTTAGCTGAATGTGAATCAAAGCTCACCTGTCTGTCCATGGCTCCAGCAGCCTGTTCCTGTAGATCAGCCTTTGTGAGATGGCTGTCAGTCAGCCTGAGGAGGCAGCCTCGGGCAGCAGTGCGGGACAAATGCACAGGCCTCCCACATACTGCACATCCCTCTCAGAGGACCAGGGAAGAAACTGAATAATTTACCGCCAATTTTGTCACCTTCTGTTCTCTGTCACTGGAGGGGACAATGCTTGGGAATGAGGTATGATATAAACTTCCTTTTCTGCTGCACCCAGAGGTTCAGAGTCACTGACTCATATGTTATGTAACTGAACCATCTCCTCTTGTCTTTCTGTGCCCTGCCTAGAGGAGAGGTGGAGCTAGCTTTTCCCATGAGTGCTGGGGATAGAAGTCAGGTCTTCAAGCTATGTGGCAAGTGTGTCACCAGCTGAACACCTCTTAGCAGTGAAGCCATATGATGGCATGGTGCCTGTCATCACAGTGGGGAGGAGCTAGCTGATGCATGGCATCACATTGGGAAGGAGATAGTAAGTGCATGTTATCACAATGGGGAAGAACTAGCTGGTACATGACATCACAGTGGGGAGGAGCAAGCTGGTACATGACATCACAGTGGGGAGGAGCAAGCTGGTACATGACATCACAGTGGGGAGGAGCAAGCTGGCAAATGACATCACAGTGGGGAGGAGCAAGCTGGTACATGACATCACAGTGGGGAGGAGCAAGCTGGTACATGACATCACAGTGGGGAGGAGCAAGCTGGTACATGACATCAAAGTGGGGAGAAGCTAGCTGACTCATGACATCACAGTGGAGAAGAGCTAGCTAGTGCGTGACATCACAGCGGGGAGGAGTTAGCTTGTATGGAATGTAGCTCTCAACTTCAAGAGAAGTTTTTCTTCTGGCTAGAGTTTCAGAATCCTCTATCCATGACCTTCTGGCCCTGTGGCTTTGGACTGGGACCCACAACACTGACAGGGAGCATTCCTCAGAGAAAAATGACGAACTTTGTGGCCATGATGTGAAAAAAGGAAGACAAAGTAGCTGGGGTCACAGTATCCCCTTTTGACTTAAGACCCCCAACCAGGTCCCACATACTGAAGGCTCCCTCAGTACAGTAGAATCTTGGGGCCAAGTGCTGACACATCATCTTTGGGTGATACCCTAGCTCTAAGCTGAGGCAGCAAGCCTGTGAGCAGGCAGCCCCATTTCATAGCACATGGCCAGTGGTTAGTGGTGGCTTCTACCCTCATGCAATCTCGGCTAGCTCCCATGTTTTTCCCTTGTGGCCGAGCCCTAGGTTTCCGCTCACACCCGTTACATGATTCATGCTCTCCTATAAGCAGTACCAGAGTCACACCTTGGCTCTCTCTTCCTCTCTGTGCCATGAGACCTTTAGGATACCAGCCATGTCTTAACACCACATCTGGCATACTTTAATCAATACAGCGATTAACTCAGACTCACATCTGTGTTTCACTTGATCCGGCACAGCTGCCAGCCAATGCCTGTTCATGTAGGCTGCTCTCTAGACACTGGGTTTTGAGTAGATATCTTCCGGGACTGAGCGTCTGGCATAAGTATCTCTCTCACACAGGAGAGGAGTCCACTTGGATTGTCAGTGTGCTCTGTGCGGTCAATGTCCTCTGATAAAGGAAACAAATCCAGCCCTCACCAGCCTCTGGCAGGTACTGATCACTGGTCTCCACTATGATAGTTCTTAGATGAACGTGATTAACTTGCTTCTGGCTTGAGGCAGCTAGTAATGAGAAGATTGGCCAGGTGTGAGACGTATGGGTGGGATTTAGTGAAGATGACGCAGGTGTGCATAGCCTATCAAAGATGGCTTTGCAGGCTTAGGTAAACGGCTGG
This sequence comes from Rhynchomys soricoides, assembly GCA_019843965.1. Taxonomy (NCBI): domain Eukaryota; kingdom Metazoa; phylum Chordata; class Mammalia; order Rodentia; family Muridae; genus Rhynchomys; species Rhynchomys soricoides. Next base: position 2,769,442 of record JADRCH010000172.1, read on the forward strand.
AAGCCTGACATTTGTTCTCTTGGCATTATTCTCTCATTTGTTGCGTGTATCAGAGCAGGGCTTTTACTCTGTGCATCTGCTTTCTGAGGATGTTTCTATTCTCACCAGCTGGTCTGATACTCAGAGTTGTGACTGTCTGCTCACCCTAGTGCCTACTGCCAGGATGCAGTATCTTCATCATGGGATTCCCTTGTTTCACTGTTCATTGTTAGAACACAGCCCTGGAGTGTGCCTGTGGACTGCTGTAGCTCCCTCATAGAAGGAGGAAGAGGGGATCACTGGATCTTTCATTTGCACATCCAACTCTATGTGTCTCTTGAAGCAATAGAGCGAGTAGGCCAGAGAAGTTAGTGGGAGGGCTCTGGTTACTCAGGCATGGGGACACCAACATCTGTGCTAGTGGGGACTCTTCATTGCAGCTGATATGGAGCCACCTGTTGCCTTAGCAAAGGTTTCTTTGCTGTGAAGAGACACCATGACTGAGGCAACTCTTATAAAGAAAAACATTTAATTGGGGCTGGCTTAGAGTTTCAGAGGTTCAGACCATTATCACTGTGGCAGGAAGCATGGCAGGATTGTGTAGGCAGACGTGGTGCTGGAGAAGCCAACAGTTCTACACCTTGATCTGAAGGCAGCAAGCAGGAGACTGTCTTCCACATTGGGTGGAGCTTGAGCACGTATAAGACCTCATGGCCCGCCTGCACTATGACACACTTCCTCCAACAAGGCCACATCTCCTAATAGTGCCACTCCCTATGGGCCAAGCATTCGCCCATAGGAGTCTGTAGGGGACAAATCTATTCAAACCACCATAGTCGGACTCCTGCTTGTTACCCCTCATCATTAAAATCCAGCAAGCTCCTTTGTTCCCTAGGGGGAGCTTGGGCGGAATCAGACATATATTTGACCTTGGACCTTGTGGGGGCAGATGGCGGTTACATTTCTCCAAGTATCTCACCCATACTCTGGTTCCACACTGACAGTTTCCACCATGCAAGCCTGACAAGAAGCCCTTCCCTTCTGATGACAAGGCTGCTCAGAGTTTGTTCAAAACTCATGTCCCTAAGCAGAAGTGAAGACAGTTGCACCTAAGAATGATTTTTATTCCCCAGGTAAAGCTCAGGATTTGGAATGGCTTCAAACTCTTCTCCACACGACTCCAGTCAGGTCTGGGAAGATAGTTCAGCACGAAGGCCTTTGTTTTGTAAATGTGAGGACCCAAGTTTGAGCTCTAGGTTCCATGTTCAAAGCCAGGTGAGGTAACACACTCCAGCACTGACAGAGCTCTGGAGCTGGCTGGCAGGCTAGCCTACTTGAGGCCTTCAGGCCATGAGAGGCCTGGTCTCACTGGAGTATGGTCAGATCACCCTCTGGCCATGTCTGGTGGTTTGGATGAGAATGTCCCCGTAATCTCATGTATTTGCACACTTAATCTCCTGTTGAACTGTCTTGAATGAGGTGTGGCCTTGTTGGAAGATATGTGCCACTGTGAGTGGGCTTTGAGGTTTCAAACACCCACACCAGCTAGCCCTCCTTGCCCCATGTTTGCAGGTCCGGATGTAAAGCTCTTAGCTACTGCTACAGCACCACGCCTTCCTGCCAGCTGCCATACCCCCACCATGAGGATAGCGGGTTGACCCTCTGAAACTGTACCAGCCCCCAAGGAAATGCTTTCCTTTGTGAGGGTTGTCTCAGTCACGGTGTCTCTTCACGGCAATAGAACACTGACTAAGACAACATGTGACCATGGATACAACACCCAAGCAAAAAGAAATACAAATCTTCATCTTTTGCCCCCTGAACATGACTGCTCCATCGCTGCGGAAATTTGAAAAAACAAAACAAAACAAAAACAAGCGTAAAAAGAGAACACACAAACAACCAAAACAAGACTACAAGGTAGTGAATCACCAGGCAGGCTGGCTTCCTCTCAGTTTCATGGAACAAGGATGAGATTTTAAAATTCTGTCTTCAGGGTAGAACAAACAGGCTCACTCTTCAGACCCAGATCTGACACTGCCAGAGGGGTGTGGTCTAACTCCCCTCTACACCCAGCTTCCTCTTCACATAGCCAGTTGGTAGCCTTGATTTTGTGTGAATGAAGAGTGTTCGTGTGCACACATGTGTGTTAGTGTGTGCACATGTGCAAGTGCACGTGTGTGCACGTGTGTGCGTGTGTATGCATGCGTGTGTGCACATGTGTGTGCTTGTATATAACACTCTGATGTGTTCAGATATTTTAAAAATAAATACTGTCACGCTGCTCTTCACCATTGTTCACTTTCAAGTTTTCCCAGAATTTAAAAAAAAAAAAAAAAAGCCCAACCTCTCATAACAATATTGCAGAAAACCCGAAGTGATTCATTTCATGGTTAATTTATTTTGTAATTACAGATCTGTTGGTAAACAGTAGAATAATATTTTTTCATTTTGCTTATTTATGCTATTTATGCAGTGAATATTTTCGCTGCGCTGTGATGGCTGTTCATGGAAGATGCTCCCAAAGTGTATTAATTCAAATAAAATTATCTGTGCTTCTCATGTACACACATAACGATGTTTATGTAGAAGCTGAGCTCCGAGGAAGGCTTTTTTTATAAGAGAGAGGCAAATGTGTATCATCTATTTTTTATTTTTAATTAAAAATGCAAGTTAAAAAGCAGCATTAAATCCTAGCTTTAAAAACATAATGCTAGCCAAATATTTTAGCTTCTAATTTTGGGATGTATGGGAACGCATATTTTAAAAGATAAATATCAAAAATTTTATCATGACAGTTTTTTATAATAATTTTATAATCATGACCTCAATAA
>JADRCH010000172.1:2772264-2823239 GCA_019843965.1 Rhynchomys soricoides
TGTGTGTGTGTGTGTGTGAGAGTGTGTGTGCCTTTTCTTAGGAGACAGGTGTATGTACAGATATGTGCATGCTTTCTTATAAGACCTGTGTGTATGTGTGCAGGTGTGTGTGTGTGTGTGTACAGGTGTATGCACTCTTATAAGGCAGGTGTGTGTGCATGTGTTGTGTGTGTAGGTGTGTGCATGCATGTAGGTGTGTGTGGATGTGTGTGTGCTCCTTCTTTTGAGGCAGCTTGTGGGTCTGGGTGTGCATGGATGTGTGCACTCTTTCTTATGAGGCAGGTGTGTGTGCAGATATGTGCACTCCTATAAGGCAGATGTGTGTGTGTGTGCAGGTGTGTATGTAAACAGGTGTGTGTGTGCAGGTGTGTGTGTGTGTTTGTAGGTGTGTATGTGTGCAGGTGTGTGTGTGTACAGGTGTGTGTGTGCAGGTGTGTGTGTGCAGGTGTGTGTGCACATTCTTATGAGGCAAGTTTACCTCTATTACTTCTTTGGTAACAGGTAGGGATGTGAGTTTCCTGTTGACTAAAGTGTGCCTTGTTCTTTGGTTCTTGGGCTGAAGCAGCCCAAGTCTCTAAAGTAGGCTGTGCTGTCAGACACTCTCTGCTTCCCACACTGACTCTGCTGAGAGTTTCTATGTGTGCTACACACTTCTGCGTGCATCATAGCATGGCATCTTGAATGTCAACTCTTAAAACTTTTGTGTGGGGGGGGGGTTTGTGGAGTAACCACGTGCATAGATACATGTGCAGAGGATAAAGAACAAGCCCAGGTGCCATCTTCTGTCTTCAGGAGCCATTCACCTTGGTTGTTTTGAGACTGGACCTCTCATTGTTCTGATGCTCGCTGAGGTTGGGCTGTTGGCCAGCAAGCCCCAGAGATTTCTCTTGTCTCTAATAATGCTGAACTGCAAACTCACACCATCATGCCCTGCATTCTTATGTGTGTCCCGGTGACTAACCTTGGATTCCCATCACTCCCCAGCAAGTTCCTTATCATTGGACCATTTCAGCAGCATAATAAACACTTTGTCCACTGGGCTGTCCCCTCTGTCCCCTCAGCCATTCTGTAGCTTTTACAGCATTGCCTTTGAGGGCAGATAATATATGTTTACTCAGAAGTGCAACATGTAGCCTCTGAAGCTATTATTAATACATGACTCTGAGACTGAGGGAATTTCTGACATAAACAAGAGTGTGGGGCCCTCAGTTGTACCAGTCAGAGAAAGAACACAGAGTGACAAACTACCATGAGAGGTAGCATGTAAATATGCCCAGACTGGCTTGGGCAAAGGTATATGTCTACAATGAAGGCTCATGGCCCATGGCACTTCATCCATTCATGGGCATTGCTTGAGACAAGAGGGAGGGACTGAATGAGGCTGGGAGCTCTGGGGTAGGAAGTGGACTCTATGGAGACCCACTTCTCGCTTCAGAGTTGGTTGAGTTTGAGAGCAACGTGAGTGGGCTTGGGCATCTGGGGTGGTGACAGGTCCGAGTCAATGTTCTAACACTCATGCCTGAATCTGAGCGGTCTTTTGCTCTGAGCCCATTGTTGGTTAGCTCACTAACCTTCCTTCTGTGTTCCTCCTATATCCCAAACAGTGCCATATGTTTATGGCATTCCAGATTTTTGTCTTATTCATATTTCCTAGCAACTTGAGCTATTTGTAGTGATTATGGTTTTTAAAGAATGCATTGTGTTTATTATTTTAATTTTGCATATGTCTCTGTGTCAAGTATTAAGCACATGAATGAAGGTAGCCATAGAAGCCAGAGAGGGTACTGGATCCCCTAGAATTCCGAGTAGTTGAGAGTGGGCTGTTCTAGGTGCTGGGAACTGTGAGAAATGAACACAGGTTCTTCAGAGGATGAGTAAGCGTTCTGAACTTGGAAGCCATTTCCCCAGACCCTGTAATGATTATTTCAATGATAACACAATGCTGTCACGTTCCCCTTCACTTTCCTCCCTCCACCATCCTATGACCCCACTGTCACCACCACCCTAGCCTTTTGACTAGCACCACACATATCTCAAAGGTACTATAGTGACGCTCACATCTTGGAGGTCACCAACAGCTCCTAATTGGACTTCAAGACTACTCAAAAGAAGGGAAATGGTGTCCACTGCTAGAAACCTAGGCAGCTCCTTTTTTCTTTTAAGTCTCAGTCGGATCCCACCTGGGAAGGAAAGCATACCCCTTTGTCTTTTCGAGTCTGACTTAATGTCACTCAACTTAATGATCTCCAATTGCCTTTGTTATCCTGAAATAAGTGGATTTCTTTGTGGCTAAATTCATATATTGATATATCCTTAGGGGCCTTGGTCTGGGCAGCCATTTGTTTTAGCAACGACTTGTCCCAGGTTTATGAACAGTGAGTGTCTGTGGTGCTGATAAGGTCTGTGGCCTCATTTCTCTAAGAGAGCAGCTTCGAGTGCCTCTGTTTAGGGTTTAAGTGACTTCAGAATTGAGACTGGGACAGGGTGCTTTCTGTGACAGTGAGCAGTAGTGTGGTGTAACCTAGGGCACAACTCTCTCAAGGAACAAGCACAGGCTTGTCTGGGATGCTCTCTAAGCTTCTCCCTGGGTGGAAGTGTCTACATACAAATGCTATTTGGGAATAATTTCAGTTTAAGAGACGTAGGTTCTCCAGCCAAGGCTAACATGGAGGAGTGGGCATGGCTTGTGCTTTGTCGTCATGTTGGGTAAAGATTCAGGACAGAATGTGGCTTCTCCCTTCCACAATCCACACCAGCCAGCATGCCTGCTCTAGCCACCCAGAGGGATAGCACAGACCCTCACCATCATAAGATGGCCCTGGGCATCAAAGGCTCAGGGGTCCAGCACATCATGGGAAGCATCTGAAGCATGAGGGGAAACAAAACTCTGGGGACCAATGTGATGCCTAAATATTACCAAAAGGAACAAGAAAGTTGTTTGCCTGTTCCACAGCAAAGCACATACCTGGCCTCCAGCCCCCAAACACACAAGGTAGCATCACTCTCTGGCTGGACTGACCTCTGCCTCCCTCTGTCTGGGATGGTTCTATATATTTCTTGTGGGATGGTATGTGATAAAGCAATTTTTGAATAAATACTTATGTATCAATTAAAATGTTGTTTAGGTAAAAAGTGTGACCTATCATTGCCAAATCCATAATTGTGTGCATAGCCTACATCAAGACAGGGTTGTTTTTAAAATCGTGGATTACTTTATTGTTGATGGTCAAGTCTTTAAGTAACAGCCAATGTAAGAATGGCTTGAAAAGTCTTTAGTAGCTCAGAGTTCCTTCCGACTGGCAACTGGCAACCAGAGAAACTGCAAATGGCCATGAACATGGCTCTGGGGACCATCTGCAGAGTTCTGAAGCCTTCCTGGAGGGCAGGCTCCTGGTAGATATTTATTGTTACCTGATGTCCCTGCCATTACAGGTCAGCAATTGGGAATGAATTCTAAGCAGTGAGTCAGGCCTCAATAAACAGAGGTCACTGTGCAGAGCCAAGTTCAAGGGCTCTGAGACATCATTTTCCTCTCTCTTTCTGATACTACATCTTTATAGCTGAGCTGCCCCACGTGTCATCCTTCCTTCATCTCCCCTGAATCTTCTGCTTTATCGGTTGTTCTCGTGCCTGCCAGGTCCCCCTGCAGGACTGCCTCCTGCTTGTCTTCCTGCCTCTAGAGTTTCCTGCATCCTGTGGATCTCTGCTCAGCCCTCATCACCTACTTGTGGTGGCTCTCAGTGTTGGAGGGTATGTTAAATGGATTCTCTAGGTGAGAGTGGAAATCAGGAAGCAGCTGCTGGCTGCAGACTCTGCCACTCTTCTGTCTGACCTTGATCATCCCTTCCAGGCTGTGAAGTGTCACATTCAAGTCTCCCTCAGCCCTTTCTATGGAAATGGTATGAACTGTTTGAAGGGGTTGTATGGGTTTCCTGAGGATTGCTCTCTACAGGGGACACATTCTGTCCATCCAGGAAGCACGGAACCTGGGATCCCTTCAAAACACTCACGGATTGGGTCCTTGGTGTCTGTGCTCCCACTCTATAGCCTTCTTGTTTTGTTTTTGATGCATGTGTGTGCACGTGTGTGCATGTGAGTGCGTGTGCATGTGCTCATGTGTATTTGTGTATGTGCATGCTCATGTGTGCGAGTGCATGCTTATATGTGTGTATGCATGCTCGTGTGTGTGTGCATGCTTGTGTGTGTGTGTGTGCGCTCATGTGTGTGCATGTTTGTGTGTGTGTGTGCATGCTTGTGTGTGTGCATGCTTATGTGTGTATGTGCATGTTTGTGTGTATGCATGCTTGTGTGTGTGTGCATGTTGGTGTGTGTGTATGCATGCTTGTGTGTGTGTGCATGTTGGTGTGTGTGTGTGCATGCTTGTGTGTGTGTGCGCGTGCATGTGCACTCACATACGTATCCTTAGGTATCATCTTTAGGAATGCACTTCGCCTCCTATGAGACAAGGTCTCTCATTGGCCTGGGAATCACCAATGAACTTATCTAGTTGAGATCTTCTCCCTCCCCTTCAGCCCTAGGAGTAGAGGGTACATCAGCAGGACTGCCATTTTTTACATGGGTCCTGGTAACTAAACTCAGGTCCTCATGGTTGCATGGTAGGCACTTTATCCACTGAGCCATCTTATGAGCCCCCACTTCCTCTCTCTTTTCCTGTCCCAAGATCCTTTCTCATCCAATCTATAAGCTCTAGGTAAGTCCCATTCCCAGTGAAGTCAGCTCCTCTGTCTGTCTGTCTGCCTGTCTGCCTGTCTCCTGTCCTTGCCTGAAGGAACATCATCCTTGTCTTTTCTTTGCTGCTGATTAGCCACGGCCTTGGGTTACATTCTTGGCTTTGTTATTTTCTTTCCTTCCCTAAGAAACATATATTTCTTGCATTTAGAGACTGTCTTTTGTATCTGTGATTCTCTCATACCTGGTCTGGACCCTGGACCTGCAATGAATGAAGTGCCAATCTCAGAAGGAATCTAACACAATGACAAGACTCACAAAAGATGCAGCCTGGGTTTGCAAGATGGAGATGTTGAGACCGAGGCGAAGGCCAAAGGTCAGCACTGAGGACAGAGCTGGAATCTCGGACTACATCATAGTAGGTAGGATGTGAGTCTTCAAAAGACCTAGGGCTTCCGTGAAGCCTAGTTTGGAACACCCCTTTCTACCATCAGACTATTCTACATTTTTGTTAGTGATAAAAGAAAACTCGGTAAAATATGGCTCACACTCAGGATCATAGCAGAGGACACCATATGTCCTGCTCTCTGTCCCACTGAAGTCTGCATTACTTTATTTCTTCTGTTCATACCTGGCTGAGAACCCCTAAATCAAGCTCCTTTCCCACCCAGACACCCCTTTAATGTGTTGGTGAGAAACCACAGGATAGTACCACCTGCTGCATCGATGCTGTCCAAACACCAGACCAAGTGCCCCCAACCCCAGCCCAGTGCGTGTCACCTGGGGACAGCTGGCAGATGACAGAAGAGCGTGATACAGCATGGGTGATGGGAGCAGCTCTCTGTGGTTGAGTCTCTGTCCCAACAGCGCATGGCAGTTGACAGATGGCTTCAGTAGGCAAGCCTGTGGCTACAAATTCCACCTCCAATTCAACCCTGAGCCTACTTCCCTCACCTGGTGTTTATCCACAGTTCTCAGAGTGGGCAGGGGTCCAGGAGGAAGTCAAAAGATTTCTCTGTGCAGACAGTCCTGTTCCCCTCCACTGATGCGTGTGTCTGATTCTTGTGGTCCATTTCACAGATAAAATATCCTTGGTCAGAGAGGAGAAACAACCTCACCAAGGTCAGAGGGCACACAAGCAGAAACTGGGGCTCCAGCCAGGCTTGACTTGCTGCCATCCTCTGATGAAATTATGTTAGGAGCTGCTTGACATGTTCCTTTGACCCAGGAGCTCCTCTGAGGTCTGGGCTGTGGTCCCCATTCATCTCTTCAATGATCTCATCTCATCTATGGCGTAGCTGAGTATCCTCTTGAGGCTGTGTGCTGAAGCCCAGTCACAGTGTGGTGCTGTTGAGGAATGGTAGGGAATTTCAGAGGCAGGACATAGTAAGGTCATTGGGACAGGAGTCCCCAGAGGGGATTGTGGGATTCAAGTCTCTGTATGCTTGCAGGGTAAGGTGTGCTCTATCCTGTGTTCCTCCACGGTGTGGAGTTTGTCAGAACCCAAGCAGTCACTACCACTCAATCTTGAATTGGAATCCATTGATTCATTATCCCAAATGAGTCTTTTATCTTTATAAGGAAACACTGATTGATTGAAATACAATCCCTATCTGAGTGTCAACAAGTATCTATTTTATACCAGTTGTTGCAGTTAGCTTTGTCACCTTGACACAGCCTACAGTCATCCAAGAGGAAAGCCTCCCTTAAGAAATTGCCTGGATCAGAGCATCATGTGGGTGATTGTCTTGATCACTGATTCAGGGGAGCCAGCCCATTGTGAGTGGTTCCATTCTCTAGGCAGGCAATCTCGGGCTGAATAAGAAAGAGCATGAGCCAGTGAGAGGCCACAGGCCATGTTTCTCCATGGTTCCCAATGCAAGCTCCTGCCCTGCCCTCCCTCCATGGTCTGTGGCCTAGAAGTGTAAGCTAAATAAACCCTTTCCTCCTTAAGGTGCTTTGGGTCATGGTGTCTGTCACAGCAACAGGAAGGGCAGAACAATGGCTCAGCATGTGATGTGAAAGGTGCTCCAGACTCAGGCTCTCTAGCCATCTCCTCTTCTCCTCCCCCACCCTAAGCTTTTCTCCCCCTCCATACACTTCCAAGTCTGTTTTTCTTAGAGATTGCTATTGCCCTGTGCTTAGCTGTGTGATTCTGACTGCCGGAAGTCAGCTGGGATCTAGATTGGTGTTTGTGAAACTGGGGTTCTGTTGGAGGATCGTATGGTTGGAGGAAGCTAAGCAAGGGATCCAGAAGTGTCCTGCATAGATGAGTGCATGACCCAGGTGGGGGAGGGGGCCAGCAGACAGATGCAGGAGGAAGGAAAGAAGACTTATAGATGGTGCTCTCAGCAGGGTAAATCCCAAGGTTTATTATGCTATGGGGGAGGGGGGAAGCTCATGGAGGTAAGAGAAAACACTTGGTGACATGTATAGATGAATTTTAAAAATACCCAAAGAGGCTAAAGGCTGGTGTTTTTAATATTTGTAGACAGTGGAAGGAGAAAACACTGTAATATGAACTAAGAACATCTAAATGATGATTGGGTCCTCAAAGGAAACATACACACACAGACACACATGGAGTGACACACACACAGACACACACACAAACACAAAGTGACACATATCTACAGACACACACAGAGACACACACAGAGACACACATACACATACATACACACTCACACACACACTCACACTCACACACACTCACACACACTCACACACACTCACATACTCACACACACTCACACACTCACACTCACACACACTCACACACACTCACACACACACTCACACACACACACTCTCTCACACTCTCACACACTCACACACTCACACACACACTCACACACACACACACACACACACACACACACACACACAGGTCTGCCCTACCCTGTCTCCCCAGCCCTCTCTCATTTCTGCTTGCATTGGTGAGGAAGGTTAGTCCTTCCTCTGAGCTCTGAGCTCTGAACACATACAGCTGTGGATCCTGAGCCCCAGTTGGAACGTCTGAGGGGATGAGACACTGAAGAATGCTGGGAATGAGACAGACACATTAATAGAAGCTGCCTGTATAAAGGAGCTGTCACTGGAGTGGGGATTACAGTGCCTGGATGGGATTTCAGTCCTGTTACTTGAGAATTCACCTTTACATGAATTGAAGATCCAGTGTCAGAAAAAGGGCTTCAAAATTCTCTGGAGATGAAAGTTACTAAATCCACCCACATCTGCATGTGACAATTCAAGGATCCTGGATGTCACTCATCCCAAGATGGTTTTTCATTGTAGTAAAGGAAAATCCTACTGATTTGGGGTCTCCATGGGAATTCCGCAGGGTGAAGTCCACATTAACAGTGTACTCTCCATGAGGAGGGCTTGGAAGTCTGCTCCAAGTAGGATTTCCCACAATGCCACTCTGCCCAAACAGGAGCTACGTCCATTTTAAAGACAAATAATGGAAAGAATATGTCTATACACAGCTTTAAGATCAAACCAATGAGCAAGAAATAGTTATACTGATGTGTGTGTGTGTGTGTGTGTGTGTGTGTGTGTGTGTGCGCTTTTTGGTGGTACCAGGGAGTGGATTTACAACTTAGTACGCACACGGCAAGCACAGAAACCCAAGCCCTCCTTTTAGGCCTCTTTTGTTTCTGATTTTGAGAGCTCTTAAAGTTGCTTAACCTGGTCCTGAACTCATGAACATGTGATTCTCCTGCCTCTGGTATCCTGAGTAGTTAAGATTCCAAGCCTGAAGCCCCAGGTGCAGCTCCTCAGAGATTTTCTAAACCACAGGCTGGGGGTTGTGTGTGGTGGCACACCTGTAATTCCAGGGCAAAGGAGCTAGAGGCAGGAAAGTTAGAATTTCAAGGTCGTCCTGAGCTACGTAGAGGCTAGCCTGGGCTATGTAATCCACTGTCTCTTTTAATTAATCAGTAAGTCAATCAATCAACCAACCAATCAATCAAAATAGTTGTCAATTACCAATATATCTATCTCTAAGAATACATATTATCAGTTAAGGATTCTTCAAGGCTTATGAGTTTAAGCTAAAGCCTTTTCTGCCTCCAAACTTTGATAAATTTTATCCCAGACTCTATAAGTAAATAAAAGTGGGTGCAGGAGATGAGCTGGCCATTTATAATTTATTACAGGTGCCACCAAACGCTAATGCCTAGAGAAAACAAATTATTGGCCCCTCCTGCCAGAGCCAGGGAAGATGATCAATATTTCATTCCACGGCACTCTTCAGACATCGAATAGCTCATGTGTCCTATTTATGCCAGTTGAAATGAATTCAACCTATCAGGACCAAATGCATTCTTAATGACTCTCTTTACCTTGTAGGGAAGTGGAGCCACAGCCAGCCTCACTCCTTCCCAAACCCTTTATCCCATGGCACACTGTGCATGAACCAGTTATGGAGACGTGGTCAGCGGGGCAGGAAGTTGGACACAGACACTCTTGGTTTTACCGTGATTCTTTTTGTCACATTTACTGATACAGCGTTCTTCTCAGATTCAAGTTCTGTTCTCATCCCGTGTTTCTGTCACAGTTTGGTATTTGTTGCAATCCATGGTGATCATGCCTATCATGATGATCTGTGGCTCTCTTACTTTTGTGGGTTTGAGGTTATGTGAACTTCATGTGAACTTGCAAATGCTGTCTGAGTTTTGTTCATTCTGCTACACATGCGTGCCCTACTCTGTTCCTTTTCTGGCTGCCCAACTATGTAGGACAAGGATACCAAAACGTGGTGAGTTAATCACCTGGCAGCAGTCTTCAAAGTGCCAGGTGAGAGGATTCTTGTAACTTTCATTTTAACCCAAAGCTGGCAATGATTAAGCTTACCAAGGAAAGTATTCCACCACCTAGCTGGGATTAAGCCAGGGCCTCTCCTCCACTAGCCTAGTGCATGGGGAAGGTTCTGGAAGCAGATGTGGGTCAGTCACCGAACAGTGCATGATGAGAAGGAGAGGCAGCCATCGCTGCTGTGGAGAAAATCTCAGTGATGTGGAGATCAAATGTTCTTTTTCCCAACAGCTGAGTCCAGACTAAGACCCTCACCCCCAAGCTTGGTGTGGTTGGTGTGTACTGTCGAGGTGGATACACAGTAGACCCTGGCTTTTGTGGCCAGCAGGAACAGCCTAGTTTGAAAATTCCAGGTTAGTGAAAGATGGTTTCCCAAAGGAAAGAGGAACCTGAGGAAGGACAGGTGACGTTGACCTCTGACCTCCATATGCACACACACACACACACACACACACACACACACACACACCTGCCACACACAAACATGCACATAGAAAGGTTCATCACACCCCTTTTAATTCTGTGAAGGCTTAGTGGGGTGAGCATCCTGCAGTTGTAAGGACAAAAACTAGCAGAGATTGGCTTATGAGATTTAAGGGAGAAAGGTTTCTGCATCACAGGGATGCTGGAAAAGCAGCAGGGGCTGATGCAGGAGCTGTCTGTAGCAGGTTCCTCAGAGGTCTTGCTGAAATTGTCATAGCTCCAGGCGTTGGCAGCTTTTCCAAGTAGATGGAATAGCTTTCCTTTGGACAGAGATGTCATCCCAGGACTGTGATGGATATATGGTGAAGAAGGTAGCATCTAGCTTCAAGACTTCAAAGCACAGGCTGGCTCCCTTGTTAGGGGTTGGTGCACTCAGTGAGTTTAGGTTAAAGTCAGTTACTTTTCCTAAGAGGCCCTTGAGGACAATAGCAGTTCTACTCAATCCTGCTGTCCATGAGCAAGGAAGCTGGATGAGAGAGCATCTGTTTATGGTATGGCTTTACTCTGGCAATGAGATCCACTGCTCAGGGGAAGCAACGATTCATTCCTCAGCATCAGAATCCATTAGCAATGTACCTGCTCACAAAAGAGCTTGCTGAAAACATACAAGGGAATTGAAGCTGTTTTCCTGTTACCTCTGAGGCCATCCTGGGACATTTTCCTTCCCACTACCCGGGCCACTATCTCAGAAAGCAAGCAATTTTCGGCGTCTAAACCTCATTGTTTAAGAACTATTCTTGTAGGACTCTCTCTGAAGACTCTGCTGATAGAGATAGGAAGAATAAACAGAAAAACTTCCAGGGAAGGATTTTCTGGCCTAGAAGCCACTGAGAACACCTGTGATCCAAGGGAGGCGCTTGAAATAGCAAGACAAACAGGGGTTTGGCAGAAGCAGATAACTAGAGGCTGTAGCTAGAGGTTAGCTCCGTGCAGTATCTGATTCACTGAAGTCCATGGTAGGCCTTGAACAGGGTGGGCCACTCTTGTGGAGGGCAAGATTCATGTCCTGAGATGGAATCTGCTCCCAGGGGCGTCTGAGGTAGTTCTTAGATGACAATGTAGGACCACTGCCCTCTACAGAGAATTCTGGAATGTTGATTGTCAAATGTCATTGTCTTTGTATGATCAGACATTACCAAAGCCGTCCCCACCTTCAGGGATGTCTTTTCCATAAGTCAGCAGCCATATCAGCGTTGAGGCAAGACTTTCCTCAGCTATGTCCTTAGGGAATGTTCTACCAAAGATAGAATCACACTGGTTACCTACAGACCGTATTAAATTCCATTTGTGGAGCTGCAGGCAGGTTGCCCACCTGGTCCAGAAACTGAAGCTGAGATTTTTCTAGAATAATTAGCTATGGATTCATAGGCTTTAGCCCTTGATCACACGACTTAGAACTGTTTCAAAATGTGTGTAACGATAGCTTGCTTTCTTAAACTTCACCCTGATTCCCTTCAGAGGACTCTGGGACTCTGCTAACTCCTCAGTTCAGAAGCCCACGAACTTCATTTCCTCAGATGCCCCAAATAAAGCCATTTGTGTTTTAGAGAGTCAGTGCTGATCACCAATTGTTAGGATGAAAGATGTTAGCTCCCTGAAGCCCCCAAGTGCAGTTGGCCTCTGTTCACAATAAAGCATTCAAATGAAAGTACATACATTTTGGGGGGCAGTGTCTATGCATACTTAGTAGACATCAGTACAGAGGAAGCATAGCTTTCATGTGCATTGGGAAAGCAAAATATTCACTTGACAGATACCTTGTACCTCTCCAATATCTTCATCTCATTGTGAGGTCTTGCATTAGAAGGAAGGCAGTCCTTCCTGGTGAAGGAATGTCTCTTACAGAAGTGTCAGGAGGAAGGAGGAGGAGAGGTGACAAATGACAGTTCTCCTCAGCCTGACCCCAGTTCCCTCAACACACAGGATGGAGCTGGCATCAGCATATCTTCCCTCGGAGTCTTTCCGGTTTGTGTAAACGCCATTTAGGACCCTCTTAGTACAAGCTCTTCCCTGGTGATTTCTGTCTGATGGGACGGATGATAGCCCGGTTCTTTTCCCATACTCCTCTTTCTGTGATGAGAGCCAGAGAGCAGAATTTTAAGATTTCAGAACTTTGTGTACCTTGCTCAGAAATGCAGCAATTTATTAATGCATTTCCCCACTCCTAATGGAAAAAGGCCTTGCAGGCATAGGTGGGAAACGGAGGAGGGGTCTGTCATAAGGGAGGCTTTCTATTTTTCTTCCAGCCACAAACATACATTTAAAAGGTCCTGATGTTTTATCTGCTTGTACCCGAGAGAGACTTTATTCCCTACTAATGGCGGGAAATTAAGTTATGCTCTCTGTCCTTGTTCCTGGGGTACCCTTATTTATTTTGAAGCCTGATTTTACTTTGTCAATAGAAATAGGTGACTTGACAGACAAGGCTTAAAATTGTCACGTCTCTTGCTCAAAATGAACCTCACCTGTCCTCAGGAAAACCCTGAAAGGCAGCTATTTTAAAGACTCATAATATTTCTTTAGGCATATAAATAAAAGCATGGTAACAGCCTTGGTACCTTAACGGTGTTTGGGGAAGTCTCAGCTTGTGCATTGTCTGATCTGGAAGAGCCCGATACTGCACACAGTGGGTGGTGGGTGGCTGCAGCTTATCTTTAGCAGATGCACCTCCTGCTGAGGACTGCGGTGCTTTGTTGAAGGCAAAGCTTGGCTACCTGTGAGGTTTCGGGCAATTCAGTGGGGATCCAGGAAGGGGGTGGGGCTGCCGTGGTAAAGTGGACAAAACTAGACATGCCCTTGACCAGGCAGCCTCCCACACTGATATCACCAGCATGTTTAAATACTTGTATTGTCTTACCTGTCACAGTTAAGGGGGGGGCTGCATCCTGGAGCAGCCCTAGAATATTCACAAATGGCAGCTTGTTGTCTCACAGGTTATTAGCCTCTATTTTATTTAATTTATCCTTTGGCAGTTTTATAAGTGTGTATGTTGATCTTCCCCGCTCCAATTTTCCCCGCGACCCCCAACATTATCAACATGCCCCCTTCCCACCTCCATCTGACCAAGTTGTGCTACCTGCTCAAGCGCTGTCTGGTCTGGTACAGACGACCAATGGCTGTAGTGAGTTCATGAGAACCACGGCTGTCATGTTCAGAAGGCAGTGCTCACCTCAGCCCCACGCTTGTCCCCCAGCCCCACCCTTGTCCCTCAGCCCCACCTTGTCTCTCAGCTCCATGATCTTTGAGCCTCCTCTTCTGTGATGTTCTCAGACCTTGGGCTCACTAATTCCTACGTTTAATTTTTTTTTTTTTTTTAATCACAAACTGTGCTGAAGAACATTTGGTATCCCTTTGACAGTGGGAATCTGGGCCAGGGAAGCTCTTGGTTCTAAGACACATGCGTGCGCGCGCGCGCGCGCACACACACACACACACATTCACACACAAACATATACATACACACACACACAGAGACAAGGTCTTTTCCACTACCACTCTGTTTCAGCAGGGCTTCTATTGCTGTGATGAAGGGCACGCTCAAATGCAGCTTGGGAAGGAGAGGGTTTATTTCAGCTTACAGTACAACATCATAGTCCACTAGTGAGGAAAGTCAGGACAGGAACTCAAACAGGGAAGGAACCTGGAGGCAAGAACTGAAGAAGAGGTCATGGAGGGTGTTGACTTGATCCTCATGCTTTGCTCAGACTGCTTTAATAAAGCACCTAAGACCGCCAGCCCAGCAGTACCACTGTCTTCAGTGAGCTGGGTGCTGACACACTGTCAATCAAGGCCTGTAGGCCAATCTGTAAGGAACATTTTCTCAACTGAGATTCCCTCTTCCAAAATGAGCCCAGCTTGTGTCATATTGACATAAAGCTAGGGAGCACAAACCCAGAGTCCCACAGATCGCTCTGGAGAAGGGCTGCACTCTATCGCCACTTTCTAAGAGAGAAGTAGGTATCATTTTACTGGTCCCTTACAGGCTTGTGCATTGTACATGCAATGTCCCTCCACACGGCAGCAAGGAGTTTCTCTGAAGGAGGCTGAGCACAGCCATAATTTATGGATATAAACATTGGTGTTTAGAATCACCAGGGCCTTAAAAGGAAAACTGGTGTCAGTTTCGGAAGCCAGTGTGATCACACCGATTCGATTCTGGGTCTGAATGGGTGTGTTGGGGCTAAGCCAGGCTGGGAAGCACAGACTGCCACATGACCCCCATCCGGTGGGTATTTTACCAGTACAACAATGTGTGCCGGCGTTCTTGTGCAGGCCCTTGAGGCTTGCTGCATTACATTTAATGAGCTTCATGCATCCCTCACAGCAGAGCGATTCTCCTCTCCCAAGGGGTAGTGGTGATCAGCCTTGCTTTTGCTTCCTTCCTGGAGCCAGCAAGCCCTTGCCTGCAGAACTACTGTAGTCTTCATGGTCTAGAGTGACACAGACTCTTTGCTTTTTGCATTAGCCACAGAAGCAAATTTGCCACTTCATCTTGGATTGCTTTTCCAGGTTAGTCCTGGATGCAGGATGGGTAGCCCATCCTCTTTTGGGGGAGGGGACTGCAGCTGGCTATGCTGTTTAAGGAAGCACCTGCCTTCCTCAGGAGCACCAGTGTCTACATTCAACCTGATTCTCATTCATACCAAAGCTTAGCAGATTAAAGGTCACTCTGGGCACCCACAGCAGAAGCTGGATCCTCACGAACTGCCAGACAAGTTCATGTTGGCGGCAGAGCTGATATGAAAGAGAACTGCTGTGCCCTTCAGAATGTGGTTGGGGTTCAGAGGTCAGAGGCGACATGGGCAGATTGCTGCGGCCCTCACCTACAGTCTGGGCTTATTGTCCTGAGCTTGTGCTTTCCAGTCTAACTCAGGATTTTTCGTCTTGACAGACTCTCTCCTACTTCTCTTCTGCTGCTTGCCCTTGGCCTCCTCTTCCATCGTTGTCTGAGTGACACAGGGGAGGAAGCTCCCGACAGCACCAGCCCTGTTCCGCATTACTCCTCCAAGGGCAGTGGCCAGGTAACTCTGTGAGGGTCCCATAAAGTGAAGCTCATGGTGCAGTAGGTCTGGTGTCTACACAGCCTCCATCACTGGCTTTCTATGTTTCTACACAGATCCAAGTGATGTTGTCTGTGAGGATGCCTCAGACTGGGGCTGAAAGAGTGTTTGAATTGATAATACCAGACATAGAAATCTGCAATCCAAGAAGACAGCACCTTGTTGGCAACAGATGATGCTTCAGTATGTGGAACACAGTAGAGAAACAGACAACACACCTTCAGCAATGTAGCTTGACTGATTTTTAACATGATCACAAAAACAATTTCATGGAGCAAAGATTGTGTTCTGAGATTCAATACCACCAGTAATCAATGCGAATCTAAACAGTCTGTCCTGTATCCGAAACTTAAGTCAAATGGACCAAAGAGTTGGTAGCAAAATATTATAAACTTTTATTAAAAGTCACAGGAAAAGTTTGTCGAGATCCAGGTGAAGCACATATATCTTAAACAATGCCAGAAGTCTAACTCTTAAAGTAACAGAGACCACCCAACAAAGCTCCAGTGAAGAGTCCTGGAGGACATTAGAGTGGAAGAGAATATTTGCAAAATGGGGATTAGACAGAGGACTAGGGTCTAGACTACACGAAGACCTCTCCAAACGTGGTGTCAGAGACAGAAATGATTACACGACGGGAAAGGGATATAACATGCTGCTTAACTACAGAATCTAAAAACGTCAACTGTGCACATGGGAAAATACTCAACACCTTTAGACAATCAGAACTGCAAAGGTATAACTACACTGGGCTGTCGCCGAGCACCTATGGGTCAGTGAGAGAGAGGGCTGCTGAGCCTGGCTCCTCCATTGCTTCTGGTGGGGGTGTGACATGGTGCAGCTTGGCGGGTTCTTGCGACCATGATCCAGAAAAGTCACTCAGATGTTTCTCCCAGAGAAATGAATGCTTATATTTGCACAAAACCCATGTATGAATATTCAGAGATGCATTACTTGTAATGACTCCAAAATGAGAGGGAAAAAACCATGTCTCTCAATGATCAAATGCTTAAATAAACTGAGAGACAGATGCAGGACAGAATACAACTCAGCAATAAATTACACTATGTTTTGATATATTGAATCAGGTGTAGGAAATCTATGAACCTACTGGTTTTATTTATAGATACACGACTGTTAATTTCATTGTCAACTTCTCTGGACTTAGAATCCCCTAGAAGACACATCCTGAGCAGATCCATGAAAGCATCTGCAGAGAAATTTAATGCAGAGGGAAGACCTGTAAATATGGGTGCTGCCTGGGCTGGGGGTGTCAGACCAAACAAAGTGGAGAATAGAGAAAGCTTCCTGAGTGACTCCATGGGTTCCTCCTTGCTCCCTGTCTGCAGACCACCCACCCCTGATCCTGCCACCTCTCCATGATGGACTGTGGGATGCTCATACACACTGGAAGGGCCATGAAGCCTATGAATTCTAATGTTGATCTCACTGGGTGATGCTTATATACGTATGCAGAACAGATGATTCATTTGCTGTCTGGAAACTCCATGGTCCAGACAAAAAGACAAATCAACCCATCATGTTTCTTGAAGTGCTAGAGATTACAGAAATGAGGGTCTCATTATTGGTCCTCAGTGGGTCAGGAAGTCTTGAGGGAAGAAAGACAGCGATGTGGCTGTGACAGCGTCAGCAGAGGCATTCCTACAGCTGCAGAGAGGCTGTTTGGATGGGCTGGGCGTCCACAGCACATCTGAATCGCTCTATGGCTTTAAGATTTTTCTCTGTTAACAAATCTCCCCCACTTCACTCTTGCAGCAATAGGGTAGGCTAGCCACCTTTGCTTCATGGCTCGGGGTGGTTCTCACCTGGGGTGATTTTTGTCCCCCTGGGAACATGTGGTAACATCCACAGATACATTTAGTGATGCTAACTTTAGGGATGCTACTTATGGGATGGTCAGGAGTTCAGCTGAGCTCCTCACTATGTGTAAGTTCTACAATGTCAGTGGGGGGAGGGAAGCCCTGTTGGGACAGGGGATGCCAGCAGAGATCTGAGAGCACCACCTGCCTGCTAGGTGCCCTGCTGGGCGGAACCCACAGGGTAAGTGTGGGGACCCTAAGCAGTTGGATGTCAAAGAGTGGGTCATTTGGCAACCCACGCCATAGATAAGAATTTGATGTCTGGAAGTTTCCATCGGCCACAGGATGGTTTTTGCTTTTTGCTGTGAGCTGGAGACTGGCTTTGGCTCTTCTTTATGATGGGAGGAGGGCCTCCTTGTGCAGGGAGGAGTGGATCTCTGGTGCACAGTGTTTCTTACTCTTCCAACATATCTCCATCATCCCAGGTTTGTCTTTTTCCTGTCTGTGAGCAAAAATCTAAGACAGAAAGCACAAAATTAGAGCTAATCTCATCATAAGAAGCAAAGGTCACTGCCCCCAGAACGAACATTGCTTTATTACTTGTGGTGGGGTCTATCCTGAACCTTAAATTAGTTCCTGGCAAAGAGGGGATGCCTTTTCCTCCCCCCTCTTAACCAAACAGCAGCACTCTCTGAAGAGTTTGCAAGCCACCGAATTCTAGTATTTCAATAAATTCGAATGTGCTGCTATAGTAACTGTCTTAGTCGTGATTAATGTCGGAACATTAGGAGAGCATGTTATTATTAGTCTAAATTAGGTTTTGCTTGAATTAATTTTTATGCATGGTTACTAAGATGTAAAAGACTTTCAGAATTGCAGATTGTAACATCCGTGCTTTGGGGATGAGGCAAGATTGGGAACACAAGGGGCCCCCTGCTGAGGGATGTCCAGCCTGAATATTTGCATTAAGGGCCAACATTTTACTTAGTCAGAGTCCTGCTAAGAAAATGCAGCCCAACACTCATGAATCCTTTAGTTAAAGGCGCTTTGCATCACCGCCTGAGACTGCTTTGTGAAGAAGCTCAATAGATATCAGTATGGTGTCATGTTCATGGTGTGTGGGATAGGAGAAAAGTCAGGCTCCCCCAATGGAGCCCATCCACTTGACTTCATTTGCTCTTTTATACCAAGAAGATGGGACTCATAGAAAGAGAAACTTGGAACGTTGGTCAGATGCTTACTGTGGCTGTGCATTTAGCAGACATCTTAATTTGCTTTCTGCTGCTGTGATAAAACATCAACCAAAATAACATGGAGAAGAAAGGATTTATTTCATCTTACAACTGCAAGGTGACACTCCAGCACTGAAAGAACTCAGGGCAAGAACTCAAGGCAGAACTCTTGAGGCAGGAACTGAAGCACAGCCCGTGGAGGAATGCTGCTTACTGGCTTGCTCCTCATGGTTTGCTCAGCCCACTCAGCCCATGGTAAGTGGGTCAAGGAAATACAGAGGGTGGGTTTGAGTGGTGTTAATAGCAGAGACTGGAGAGAATTTGCTAGGTGGTGGTACAGAGTTTTCTGATGTGATGAAAACAGAGGGTACTGGGCAAGGGGATATCCAAACCTAGGTACTCAGTCTGGTTAATCTTGCGCTCGATAGTTGTATAGAGAAATACAGAGCTGGGGAGTCAGGCCCAGGTCAGGAGTAGAACCTGGGGCTATTAACACAGTCTGGGTTACATCAGGAAGCAGAGGCTTAAATATTCACTGAGAACCCAGGGAAAATAGAAAAGAGAACCTAACCTTGAACTCTGTGGAACCCAAGTGTGGCTGTGAGCTTTAACTGCCAACTTGCTACAACCTGGAACCCCCTAGAAGGAAGTCTTAATGAGGAATTCGGTATAACAGGTTGACCTGTGGGCATGTCTGTAGGGGATTGTCTTGATTGCCTAAATTGGGATGGGAAGACCCACCCTAAATGTGGAAGGCCCTGTTCATAGGATGGGCTCTGCACTGTGTATGAGTGTAGAGAGGGAGCTAAGCACTATTAAGCCTGTGTGCATTCACTGCTCCCTGCTCTGGACTGCAGTGATTAACTAGGGATTAACTGCTTCCAGTTCCTGCCACTTTGCCCGCTGTGGTGGGATGCTTGCTACCTGGAACTATGAAGGCTGGTAGATGCTTTCTCCCCTAGGTGGCTTATGTGAGGGTGTTTATCACAGCAACAGAGATGTACTTAGGATGCCAGATGAGGGCTGTGGAGGAGCAGAGAAAGACGCACAGCTAGCATCCCCACATCTGTCTTCGCAGAGGACTTCTGTCTAGGGAATCATACAACACTTGGATGTGGATCTAGGTCCTGGACACTTCTGCTCAGCCTCGGGTGTTTGAGATGCAAACTTTGCTGAGTCAAGAGCTCATGTGTTTCTATTTCTGCTTGAGATAAGTGAGCAACAGGGAACAGTGGGCAGGACCTGAGAGGAGGCTCCCTCTGCTGCCTCCTGCCTCCTCAACCTCCTCGACGCTATGATGCTAGGGTTAGCACCAGGTGCTTGCTATTTTGGAAAATGTATTCCAACACTTTTTGTGCTCTCTCACTTCCAAGCCTTTTGAGTAGATACCAAGGTTTGCAGAACCTGAGGGTAAGAACATTGTTAATTGTAGGAGAAACTCTCAGGTAATTTTCTCTTTGAAAAATAATGACAGAATAAGAAAAAAATAGAAACTCTGTTTTGTGCCAGTGCTTGTGAAGTCTGGTTCTCCTTCCTATGGATCAAGGTCCTTTTGTGTTATCATGACTCTGCAGCTCAAGACACTGCTCATGTCCCTACCACTGTAATTAGGTGGTGATAAATTGTCTCAGCTTTTATTTGGTTGAAAATGTCTTCACTTAATGCCCCCCCTCGAAAGGTCTTTAGGCCAGGTGTAGACTCCTGGATTGATTTCTTTTCCCCTAGCAGCAAAGAAATCATTGAATTACCTTCAAAGGTCTTCTGTTCCTGAGAGAGATTTGTGTTATTGTGTTCCTTTTGAATTTAGTTTGTTTGTCTTCCTTATCGTCTAGGGGCTATGTCTGCCAAGCTCTGTGTTTCCCAGTATTCTCCTGGGTAGGCTTTGCTAAGAGCTGGATCTGCAGGATAAGATTTTGTCACCTACCAGATCTAGTGTTCAGGTGAAGTTACATGTAGATAAACATACTGTAAATCAAAGATGATTAGCTAAAAATTCATTGAGTAACTTAACTGGCTGAGCAACACATCCCCTAGAGATTAGTTACCCTCTTGATCAAAATCCAAACTTCATGGTTCTGTTTTTACTGAATATTCAATGTTTTCACACCATCATAAAGAAGAAAAGTCTTGAGGCTTTTGTCTTCCTACAGCTCAGCGGGACTATCTCCGCTCACTCCATATCCTCCAGCTCCTCCAGTTTGCATGCTGTGCCAGCTTCTTTCCTCAGCCTCCTGAAGATCTGGGACAGAAAACCTAGCTGAGAACCTGTAGATTATCTGTGTGTCTGGGGGACTGATCTTCTGAAGAGCTGTGTCTTGCCTGGTATGTTAGTCAGGGTTACCTAGAAGAACAGAACTGATAGAATGAATATATGATATATGATATATAATATAAAATATAGAATATAGAACATAAAACATAGAACATAGAAATATAGAATACAGAGTACAGAATACAGAATACAGAATATAGAATATAGATGTATTCATATGTTTTATATACATTATACATACTCACACACACACACACACACACACACACACACACACACATATGATGGAGAGAAGGGGGTCAGAATTTATTACCATCACTTACAGGTTTTGGTCCAACTAGTCCCATAATGGATGTCTACAGGGTCCAAGAAACCAGGAAGTTGTCCAGTCCATGATGATGAATGGACTCGCCAGCAAGAATGTGGGCAGGCAGGCAAAAAGAGCAATCTTTCTTCTTTCACATCCTTTATATACCCTGCCAGAAGAGGTTGTGGCCCAGACTAAGGGTGGGTCTTCCCACCTCAGAAGATCCAGACTTAGAGTGTGTCTTCTCACTTCAAGTGAATCAATCAAGAAAAGTCTCTCACAGGTGTGCCCAGCCACTTGGGTTTTAGTTAACTCCAGGTGTAGTCAAGTTGACAACCAAGAATGACCATCACAACTCCACCCTTGTCAACTTGACAAACAGTCTTCCTATGCCATCCTTAATTTCCAAATGAAAATGGTAACCAGGTCATAATTACACCTAGCACCATATACTATCCCTTGTGCAACCTCAAATGCATTGTAAATTTAGAATCAGCAATGCTCCTTGAGAGACGTTTGTTTAGTATATCAAACTTGAATATGATAACCACTGTTATTCCCTTAATGCTATGTTATATGATAAAGAAATCAAGGAAGAAAGATGCAAACAGCTGTGTGAACACATTCTTAACAAAACACAACAGAAACACTCGTGTCAATTATAATCTTCATTTCTGCAACTGGTACCATGGCCTTAGTTGGTATTTATAACTACCTCCCTTTACTACTGTGCTGGCTGGTTTTGTGTCAACTTGACACAAGCTGGAGTTATCACAGAGAAAGGAGCTTCAGTTGAGAAAATGCCTCTGTAAGATCCAGTTGTAAGGCATTTTCTCAATTAATGATCAAGGGTGGAGGGCCCCTTGTGGGTGGTACCATCTGTGGGCTGGTAGTCTTGGGCTCTATAAGAAAGCAGGCTGAACAAGTCAGGAGAAGCAAGCCAGTAAGGAACATCCCTCCAAGGCCTCTGCATCAGCTCCTGCTTCCTGACCTGCTTGAGTTCCAGTCCTGAATTCCTTTCATGATGAACAGCGATGTGGAAGAGTAAGCTGAATAAACCCTTTCCTCCCCAACTTGCTTCTTGGTCATGATGTTTGTGCAGGAATAGAAACCCTGACTAAGACAACTACCTACATCTGTATTTCCTCCATGCTCTGCAAGCACCTCAGCAGGTCTTGGTTTCTTTCCTAGAAGAAAGAAAAGTCCATGGCTTCATTTCCAATGAGTCTGTGACCTTTGTCATCTTGCCTGGATTAGGTTGTTGTCGTCACCTATTGACTTTAACCACACGATGTGGGTGAAGGTTATGAGTGTAGTAGGGTCTATGGAAGAGAAGTCATAATCTCCCGTGGTATGCTGAGACACTTCAGTAGTCAGGCAATAAAAGGGCTGAAAACTGAGACTAGCCAGCATGGGAACACTGTAGCCCAGCCACAAAAAAACAGCAAGAGAAGTCTTGGAATGCTGACAGGGGCACAAGGCTCCAGATGTCTTCACATGTTGTGGTTGAGAGACTCTCTAGGTTGTCTGCTACTGCTTAGTCAAATTAATTATGCTATGTGCTTCAGGCAGGAAAAGTGTATACATATAGATATATTCATATGTGTGTATATGTACGTATGTGTATATATACACATGTGCATAGCTGTATTATATGTGTGTCTATATGCATACACATGCTTAAATGTATGGATATAGATGATATATTCTTAAAAAATTCTCACACAGATTCATTCAGATTTCATTCATGCCATGTTCTGGCAAATATGGCCTGAGGTCGTGGCTTGCTGGACCAGAGTTCACGATGAAGTACAAGCACAATGAACTACCTGTGCAGAAATCCATCAATACCAATGGGCACATGTCTGTAAGGACAAACTGACATACACATGTGTAGACTCATACACACTCATACACACATATGTGTCAAAGCTTACCCATACATGCCACACAAAACACACATAACAGACCGAATACATAGGCACACATGTTGTGTGTAGCCTTTGCTATCCTGCCTAAGCTCTGGGAATGGACTGAGCTACAAGCCCCCGCCCAGAGACTATGGATCCATGGCTGAAAAACACAGACACACACAGTTGTTCAATTTCAACTTGCCTTACTGGCACAATTTATGGGGTGCCTCCAATCTACCTCAGCTAGTGCCCTTCTACTCCCAGCTCAGCACCCTAAATCTGCACTCAACTTCAGTTGTTCAGCCACCTCCAGTCCCAGCTCAACACCCTCCGATCTCCCACCTGTAGAAGTGGCCTGTGGTCACTCCACCAGAGATCTCACATGGCTGCTTGGCTTTTCTCTCTCCGAAGCATTGTCAACTCTCCCTTTCTCTCTCTCCTGCATCCCTACCTTCCCCCAGGGACCCGGAAGTCCACCTATCCTTCCACTCAGCAATTGTCCCATGACATCTTTACTGATAGATCAAGAACCAATTGGGGAACAGTACCTTAGCATCAAAACCACCCCTACACACACATCACACACAAAACACCCATAAATACACACACACACACACACACACACACACACACACACACACGACTGCCAGTGCCTAGGAAATGGAGGCATGCATAGCACAGAGCAGTGTGCTCTACACATGCTAATTATTTCAATACTCTGGACACCTCAAGCATGGTGAGATTTCTTGTACCCTTAAGATTGTACTTGACCATGAGGTCTGCCAGCCCAGGGGCCTCTTGACTGCTATAGGACAGAACCCAGGCAGTGTCTGACAGATGGAAGTTATCTGATGTTAAAATAAATACTTAGTCAATGACAAAAGCATATACTTGGCTATGAATATGTCCTGAAATCCAAGTATGAGCTGGTGCATCTTTAGGTCTGGCCTTGTGCAGACATTCATATAGACTTCCCTGGCAAGAGTGGTTCCTTACCCCCAAACTGGCCAGGCACACATTTGTAAGTCCTCTCTGGATTTAACAAGCCACTTCAGGGAAGACTCTCTTGCCCTCTGAGCATTTTTTCATCAACCTGCTCCCACCTTGCCCTTGCACCGTGGCCATCAGATAATATGTAATTATCTGTAAGATTTGGTTTCTCCTCTTGACTCTGTGAGCCCAGGCATCGTCTGTGATGTTATTGGCTCCCTTTTGATGGACACAGGGTAGGTGTTTTATCATCATTGACACTGAGTAGGTGCTTTATCATCACTTTTGGAACGATGACCTTTTGAATAAATGCAGAACTGAGACTGGCAAGCTTCTGCTTTTGAGCTGTGCATGTGAAAGCTTGAATGGCTGGGGGTATGAAACTCACTCCAGCGCATTTCACTCTGACTCTCATTAGCCATTCAAGGGGAAGCATATTAACCACTCCTCAGATTTAACATTGAAGGGCCCTGGCTTACCCCACCCTACCTCCAGAGTGTTCTGCCAACCAGAGTAGAGGCAAGGGAAATCTCACTGTCATATGGCAACAGGCATATTTTCTTAAAACTCGGTTCATATTTTTGAGTGTGTTTCTTCAAAATAGAACAATTTGGCACGTATACTTTTGACATCTGAGGTAGGAAAGAGTGAGGTGCCTATTTGTTTTAAGTTGGCAACATTATTCCATTATTTTCTCTGAAACAGTGACTGGCTTTGTGCGTACCATGTACAGGAGCGTGTTTGTGCTTTTCTTGTGTGTTAAATACATTTGTGTTTGGTTTCCAAGCTCAGACACTCCAGGGCTTTCTTGGATGGTCCCATCTCCAGGAGGAGTATCATGGTGGGCAGCAAATTTCGGTCCTTTGCGTTCTGGGTCTTGATTCTGCCTTGTTGTCTTAGTTTTGAAAGGTTCTCAGTTTGAGAAGCAGAGTCTGGCTCCTTTGCCGTTGCCTTCTTGGTGTGTGTAGGTTAATTGCCTTTGGTTATCTGTTGAATGATTTATTAGGTGAACAAGCTGCTATAGTCTGTGTTTTATGAATAAATTGGAAATATTTTATATTTGGGTGGATTTTTATAAGTGCGTCGTGTGCATGTGTTCATTGGGTGTGGATGGAGGCATGGTCTATAGCCAGCAGTAATTGGAAATATCTCATATTTGAATGAGTCTGTGAGTGTGTGCGCACACGTGTGTGTACTCATATTCAGCGATAACTAATCTGTTGCTAACAGACAAGGAAGCACTTATTAAACTGGGGTTGAAGGCACCCATTTTTTTTTTTTCATTTTTCTAAACCCAACATCCCTTCTTACTCTCTCTCCTATTTATAGTGTTTTCTTATCATGCTAGCTCTTGAATGTCCTCAGGGCGATTTTGTCACTTTGAAAAGATATATTAAAATGAGTGATTTTGGCAGCACATAATCTATGGCTTATGTGTTAATTATGTTTGTGTTCTTCAGTATGTATCACACTGAGTGCTGGGCAGGATCCCTAGTGACCAGTCCCTAGTAACTCCATCCCTGAAGGCAGATTTAGAGACCGGTTATTTCCTGTGGTTTCCTAAGTGACATGCTGTGGATGTTAGCATTTCTCAGGGATGACAGGCAGAGACAGCTAATGGCTCTTTAATACTCAATGAAAACTACAGCTCTCACCCAGCGGCATCTACTGCATTTTCTGTATCACTTTCAGCCCTGGAAGCAGAGTTCTAAGGTGTTTATGGAGTAGATCTTGGGGTTCAGAAATAACCCCATATTACAGTTTAAAAGACCTGAGTTGGGAAGAACAGATTCCTACAGAATACATGTCTGGCAGCTATAATCCCCAGAGACTGCATTTAAACTCAAGGAAACGTACAAATAAAAGCATCCTGCTTGCATAAAAAAGCAATGGATCACAGCTATAGCTGAGGATGCAGGGGATGGAGTGGGAAGCAGGGTGCAGGTAGGCGGGGCTCGGAGGCAGGGCTCAGGTGGGGTTCAGGTAGAGCAGGGCGCAGGGTGGGGTGAGGTGCATGCAGATGGGGCTCAGGATGCTGGGGCACTGGGTGCAGGGCTCAGGTGGGACTGGGCACAGGGGGCATAGTTCAGGGCACCAGGGCATAGGGGCAGGGCACAAGTGGGACAGGGCTCAGGGCACAGAGTCACATTTTCTGTCCCAGCACTGAATCTAAGATTTCTCTAGTTGCCAATCTGTACTGCAGATGTGGGCACTGAAACCCTAAAGAGAAACTCCATCAAGCTGGTCCCAGAACCAGAAAAGGGGCCTTAACCCTCTGGGAAGTGTAGGAGGGAACTTCTCCCCCCACCTTTCTCCTCTCAGCCATCCTTCCCCCTCCTCCTGCCTCATCTTCCTTTCTACTGCTTTTCCTTCTCTTCATCCTCCTCATCTTCTCCCCCATTATCCCTCTGCTTTGCGTCTTCTCATCCCCTCTTCGCTCACTTTTACTCCTCTTTTCATGCCCTCTTCCTCATCGTCCATCTCTTCCTCCTCCTTCTTGTCCTCTACATCCTCCTCCTCCATCTTCTTCTCCTCTTCCTCTACCTCCTCCTCCTCCATCTTCTTCTCCTCCTCCTCCACATCCTCCTCCACATCCTCCTCCATCTCCTCCATCTCCTCCTCCTCCATCTCCTCCTCCTCCATCTCCTCCTCCTCCATCTCCTCCTCCATCTCCTCCTCCTCCATCTTCTCCTCCTCCTCCTCCATCTTATCCTCCTCCTCCTCCTCCATCTTATCCTCTTCCTCCACATCCTCCTCCATCTCCTCCTCCATCTCCTCCTCCATCTCCTCCTTCTCCTCCTCCACCTCAACTCCATTTCCTCCACATCCTCCTCCATCTTCTCCTCCTCCTCCTCCATCTTCTCCTCTTCCTCCACATCCTCCTCCATCTCCTCCTCCATCTCCTCCTCCATCTCCTCCTTCTCCTCCTCCACCTCAACTCCATTTCCTCCACCTCCTCCTCCATCTTCTCCTCCTCCTCCTCCATCTTCTCCTCTTCCTCCACATCCTCCTCCATCTCCTCCTCCTCCATCTTCTCCTCTCCCTTCTTCATCTTCTCTTCCTCCACATCCTCCTCCTTCTCCTCCTCCATCTCCTCCTCCATTTCCTCCTACTCTCTCTCCTCCTCCTCCATCTTCTCCTCCTCCTCCATCTTCTCCTCTTCCTCCACATCCTCCTCCTCCACATCCTCCTCCATCTCCTCCTCCTCCATCTTCTCCTCTCCCTCCTTCATCTTCTCCTCTTCCTCCACATCCTCCCCCATCTCCTCCTCCATCTCCTCCTTCTCCTCCTCCCTCTCCTCCTCCATTTCCTCCTCCTCCCTCTCCTCCTCCTCCATCTTCTCCTCCTCCTTCATCCTTCTTCTTCGCATCCTCCTCCTCCTCCATCCTCTCCTCCTCCACCTCCTCCACCACTTCTTCCTCCTCTTTCTCCTCCTTGTCTTCCACCTTCTTCTCCACATCTTCCTCCATCTTTTCCTCCTCCCATCTTCCTCCTCCTCCTCCTCCTCCTCCTCCTCCTCCTCCTCCTCCTCCTCTTTCTCCAGTATCTCTCTTTGCACTTCTTGAATGGTGGCTGCAGTTCTATATCTTCATGCTAGAAGCATGTAAAGTTGCAAACCCCATATTGTCCCAAGTCTACCCCACCACTGGTCTGAGGGAAGCAAAAGGAAGTTGAAGTACAAAAGTGAGTGCTGGAGAGGAAAGGGGCAGAAAAGGAATCCACGAGCTACCATGAAAACCAACACATGCCTCTGTTGACCTTTGAGCAGCACATGAGCAGAAACAGCAAAGGACTCCTCCATGCCACAGCCCAGCATCTTAGCCCCCAAGATAACCAGCGTAGATGTGCAATCAGAACCATTGAGTTTGGTTTAATTCTAAGAATGCAAGGCTAGATCAATCTCTAAGAAGGGAATGCAAGGCTGGATCAGTCTCTGAGATAGGAGTGCAAGTATAGCTCAGTCTCTAGGAGTCAGTGCAGGTGAGACACTCCTGAAAACAGGTAGGATCAGAAAGCATAGAGGATTCTCAACCTCTCACCGCCAAGATCCAGGATAGGAGAGTCCAATAATATTTTGATGGTGATAATGATTAAGCTCGGCAAGCTCTCTGCAGGGAGTTATGTTCCCAGACCATACTGATTCTTACTTATTGATTCCAACCAGAATCTTATCAGTCTACTCATGAAGTGTTTCCTGAGATTGCCTGAGGCCAGGTTCATAACATAGCCTATACTCTGAGTGGTGGGTTTGCCTCACAGACAGCTGCAGAATGATGAGCAGACTGTAGGTAGCGGGTCAGGTTTTACTGTTACAAGAAGGTTCACATGCTTGAAAGCGTCCCAATAAAATCTAATATTTTGCACAATCTAGATTCTAGAATACAATATAGAAGAGTAAGATATTTTAAAAAGACACATGTTATCTAAGGAGAGGGAACCATGAAAAATGGGGAACAGGTCTGTTAGGTCTGAGTTTGGAAACATCTCTCACAGGCTCATGCCAGAACAGCTTGATCTCTAGTGGGTGTTGATGTTTTGTGAATGTCTGGAAACTTCAGGACTAGGTCACTAGGACTATGCCTTGAAGGTTAAGTCTGGTCTGGTCCTCTCCCTTGGCTTCCTGTTCTCCATGAATTGAACCCCCCCTCACCCGGTACCCATACTGCCATGGTATACTTCCTTACTGCAGGCCCCGAATAAACACTCAACCATAGTGGGATGAACTCTATAAAACCGTGAGCCAAGATTGTGTTCTTCCTTTAAAGCTTGTCTATGCTGAGTCTTCTGTTAAAGCATGAAAAGTAGTTAGCATGTCAGAAAGAGTCAGCTGCAGGGGCTGTCACCACCAGCATGTGCGGAGTCCTGACATTTCTTAGCTGTCTCCTCTGAAGGAGGTAGGGCAGAGAAAGGAGAGGTCCTACCCCATCAGTCTACAGCAGAGGTGGCTCTGGACTACAGTCTCATCAGGGCTAGAGTGTCTAGTCCTGTCTGACAAACACAAGCTAAAAGAAAAGTAAATACCAGACTAAAGCCTGCATTTAGCCCCCACCCCCCAAGTGGTCCATATAGTTAGAAATAAACTCACAGAATCACAGGCAGACAGGTTGTCCACTCACTTCCATGGTGTCCACAGAGGAATGGGATCTGTGATATCCTCAGCCGTGGGAGCTTCCAAAAGCAGGCTTCAGGGTAAAGCTACTCAGTCTATCCTGTCTCCTGCTATGGATGAAAGACCGGGGCTGGGTTCAGAGGCGGATGTTTCTGTCCAAGAGAATCCCAGGGTGTGGTTCACAGCTCTGCCTGATGCTGGCATCCCACAAATATCACCCATGTCTGCTCTGCTCCTCTGTCAACAGGAAGGTCTGGGGTGACCCTAATAAAACAGGTTCCTTTTTATCAAATAGAAAAACCAGAGTAAGAAGGAGGAAAGAAAACCCAGCATTCGGGACAATCCATCTGCTCAAAGCACAGAGGTGCTGTTGGCTC
The DNA here is from genome assembly GCA_019843965.1 of Rhynchomys soricoides. Classification (NCBI taxonomy): domain Eukaryota; kingdom Metazoa; phylum Chordata; class Mammalia; order Rodentia; family Muridae; genus Rhynchomys; species Rhynchomys soricoides. The sequence goes on from JADRCH010000172.1 coordinate 2,801,336, forward strand.
TTCCCTCAAATCACCCTGTGCTCTGGAGTAATTGCTATTTCAAAGGAAGCCTTTACTGAAACAAAGTGTCAGTGACTTGAGCTGGCTTAGCTTTTACCCTTTCCACACTGTGGCTTTTATCTGGAAAATGCTAATGGGGATGGCAAATACTCGCAACAGAAGGCAAAAGAAGGGTCTGCTGGGTAACAGGGTGTGCAGATAGAAGCATATGGGGGCAGTTCAGCCCAAAGCTCAATGCAGACAATATCTGTTAACACTTGTAATTGCTACTAAAGTTCAGGGTGGCATTTTGCTGATGTGTCTAAAATAGTCTTCTTGGGGCTGCTGGATCTGGCTTGACAGCAGTAAGGCATACAGGGCAACGATCCAGTTGAAATCTTCCGAGTCATTTTGATAAGTGGACTGCCTTGCAAAAGCTCCTTAATTGCTCCAACATTCTCCGATTGTTCCATTTAGCAGGGTCCTTTAAAAGGTCATTGATCAATCACTAAAGATGGGAAGTTTTACATTTTGTTTGCTTAACAAAACAGCCTTAACGAAGTCTCTCCCGCGTAATTTCAGATGAGCAGATACCTTGGCTCCTGTGCTAATAGGTGGTCAATCTTTTTAATTGTTGTTGGGGTGATGGATCCTCTCAGCTCCGGGTCGATGGACAGGGACCTAGAGCTGAGAGGCCAGAGAAAGGGATCAGGAGTTCTGATCTGAGTGTTTCATATTCCAAACACAAGAACAAATTACACTGTTCACTTGCTTGGCCCGAAGTTTGGAAGTTTGGTTGAGACACCATGAGACCCAGAAGATATAGCAAGTGCGAGCCTTGTTCAGGCTGCATGATCTAAGAAGTGTCTCTGCTACCCAATGACCTAGTTTCATTCCTGTTGTGCGACAGATCCCCCCCCCCCAAAAGAGCAAGACGACCCCTATGAATGTGTCCAAGCCCAACCCGATTTAGATAACTCTTGAGTAAGATTCTCTCCTCCAGAGCATTCTGGGTTATGTGAAGTTGGTGGTTAAACTAACCCGTACAATCTCCTTTTACAGATAAGCCACTCGTCTACACAGTATGCGTTTACTGGCTATGCGCTAGGCACTGTGGATGATGAGCAATCCCTGTGCTCCAGGTGCTGTGGATGTGGAGCAGACCCTTGCACACCACTCTGTATGCTTTCCCATAGCCACCCCTTGCTGCCCCACCCATGGTGAGGTGTCCTGTCTCATATGAGAACTTCCGCTTGAAGATCGCAGAATCCGGCTTTGACCAGTTCCTTCTGCAAAGCCCCAGGATGAAAGTATGGAACAGGCTGAAATGTGATTGGCTAGTCTGGGGTAAAATGTGATTGGCTAATCTGGGGGCAAAATGTGATTGACTAATCTGGGGGTGAAATGTGATTGGCTAGTCTGAGGGTGACATGTGATTGGCTAATCGTCTCCACTTCACTCCACTGTCCTGTGTCTGGGCACCCCGTGGGTGGTTTCCTCTTAGAGCTGTCCTACATATCTTCATGGGTGGGGGTCACATATCCATAATTCCTGTCTCCTGCTCATAATTTTATAATTATTTTTATACATTATTTAGGGGAAATGATTAGGGTAAAGGATTGTGGCTGACAGAAATGACACTCTTCAGGGGAAGTGCTAGAGAGGTGGCTCAGAGGGGAAGAACATTTCCTGCTTGTGGTGGTTGAATAGTATGGCCCCCACAGACTCATGTCTTGTCAATAGGAAGTGGCACTATTAGGAGGTGTGGCCTTGTTGGAGGAAGTGCGTCACTGTGGGGGTGGGCTTTGAGGTTATATATGCTCAAGCTATGCCCAGTGTGGCACACAGTCCCCCTTCTCCTGCCTTTGGATCAAGATGTAGAACTCTTAGCTCCTTCTCCAGCACCATGTCTGCCCGCCTGCTGCCATGCTCCCGGCCATGATGATAATGGACTAATGAAACTGTAAGCCAGCTCCAATTAAATGTTTTTCTTCACAGGAGTTGCTGTGGTCATCGTGCCTCTTCACTAGAAGCCCTAACTAAGACAATGCTCTTTCCGAGTCTGATCTAGGTGCACTTCCCAGCACCCATATGGTAGCACTCCAGTGCCCTCTTCTGGCCTTTGCAGGCACCAGGCACATACATGGTGCATATATACAAATGCAGACTAAACACTCATACACATAAAGTGAAAATAAATAACAATTCTTTTCCTCTCAATTTGGGGAATAGAAGCCTCTGTTCTGCTCATACTCCCCCATGTAGCCTGGGGGTAGAGGGAAGGGCAGGTTAGAACTGAGGCCTGGGATTCTAAAATTAGACAGATTTTCAGGAATTGCCTCCAATACCCAGTCCTTTGGGAGGATTTGAGGGCTGTCCCACATGCACAGTGGGAAGACACAGTCCTGCCTCTCAGGGCAGCTAGAACCAGCCATCTGAGTTAGCAGATGTAACACTCCTCTGTTTATACCTGGTGCACCAGTGTCTGCCATGTGGTCACCATTTTTGCTATAGCAAAATGTCTGTCTATGTACCCTTTCTCATTGGCCTTTCTTGCTTTTCTAGGAGTCTATGGCCAGTGTGGGCTGTGTTCTTTTTCCTGTGTATCCAGAGCACAGCTCCATACCTGGCCATTCCACCTTTGCAGATGGGGAGCCTCAACCACCGCCCCTGTGCTGGGGGCTACCTGCTCACACTGTAGACTGTCCTCTGGAGAGCAACAGTTCTTAAGACATTTGGGAAACCTTCACGACTTTCTTTTAAAATAATCAATAGTAGGTTGGTACCACAGGAGATGTGGAAAGCGCTGTATCAGATGAGCCAGAGCTGGAGAGCCAGTGATTGTGTACCTGTGAAGGTCTGAGGAAGAGAAGGGCAGGCCCCAGTGAGGTTTGCAGCTTGCTTTCCTTCTTTCACAAGTAAAAATTGCAGTTGCAGGGATTTTGCACACAGCTTCATAGCTTGCGAAATCTTGAAGAACAGGAGGAGAGCCACTGAGGCGCTGCAGATGCTCTGTTCTCCCAGAACCCAGCACACGAAAGAGAATTTTCAATGTTAAGGTTTCAGCTGGGAAAGAGACAGGAGGTGGGAGGGAGGGAGGGAGGTTTTGTTTAAGCAGAAGTCGGGGAATAAAACCCCCTTACAGCACCAATCCACACAGGCAGTTTGCACTGGACCATCCCTCTCCTCCAAAACCCGTATTTCTGCCTTCTCCTTCCACGGAGAAGCTGGGTCACAACTGAGCTTTCCTCCAGCCTTGTGCTGATCTCACCAATATAAATATTACAGCAAGATCATGCCTCTTCCTTCTCTTCCTTTCCTGTCAGCTCTCTGCCAGGGAGAAGGAACACCCAGGGGTGAGCATCCGATTTCTTGCAAACAAGTCTTTGTTTAAGGGAGGCAGTCCCTTACCTGATGTTTGATCATGAATAAGTGAACAGGCCTAGAGATAACAACAAACCAAGTCGGTGGTTTCTGCTCAAAAAACAGGCAAGGGGTTGAATCCTTGCCGACCCCTTGGAGTTAGTCTGAGAGTGTACACATATGACAGCATATACACGGGGTACCTGTACGTGAGCATGTGAGCATGTGTATGTGTGTGTGCAAGGGCTATGCATTCATGTATCAAGTATATGCCCATGTGAGAATATAAGTGCATATCCATGTCTCTGAGTAAGAAAGAATGTATTCATGATCTACACGTGGGTGAGTAGCTGTGTGCGGGTAAGTGTCTGGATTTGAGAATCTAATTATGTGTGTGCCTGCAAGTTTGCGTTGCTGTGAGAAGTGTGTGACAGTGGCTGAGAGAATGTACATGTGTGTGAACATGTGTGTGAACATTTGCACAACCATATATACATGTGGCATGTATACCAGTATGCGTGTGTGTACGTATGTAATGTATTTTATGTGTGTGCATTAGCATGTGTCTGTGAAGCATGTGTGTGGGTATGTTTAAGCATGTGTGAGCCATACTATGTGTATGTAACTGGGCATGTGTTAAGATGTATGTGCCTGGGCATCTTATAGATGTGTGGTGGAAACTGTATATATTATGTTTTGCTGTGTCTTTTCCTGACTGAGCCCTGATATCTTCTAAAAGGAGGTTCTGAATTATAGTGTAGTTGAAGTGAATAGTTATTATTGACAGCAAGAGCTTCTTCCTAAACCTTCAGCTCAACCCCCCTCTCCTGGAAAACGTAACCATCAGGGTTCAGATGTATACAGTAAGGTGGGTGCAGCTGTTGGAACAGGAAGGTAATCTTGCACCACAGGGTTGTGGGTGAGTTCAGGAAGACTCGCTGAGGATGAAAACCGATGTTCAGTGATGAGCGTTTGAACTCATCATCCTCAGTGGCTGACACAGAGCAGAGTCGAGCATTTCAGGGTCAGAGGATAGCGATTTTCTTATTAACATTTGTAATTGTTGAAGAGGCCTCCGGGACAATGTAATGAGATGTTTTGTCATGGAAATCAATAAATACATGGTCATCCTAAGTCAAAAAATCCATGTGTATTCAGTCTATATAGTGAGAGTGACAAATTATTCTGTGCCAATTTAACAAACATTCAGAACAATTACGGAGTTTCAGGAGGCCAGGTATCCACTGAGAGGGACATCTGGTTCAGGACCAAGGCCTGGAGACCTCGCCTGACTTGTTTCCCTCTTGACTAAGAGAACAGGACCCCTGTAAGGATAGACTTTACCTGAGATCCCTCCACTGCTTTTCCTGGTCTCTATCACGCTCCTTCAGGGGCATTGCCTGTACTGAAACACAGCTGAGCATGCACCCAAGTCCCTTGGTTGAATAAGTTCTTAGCCTCAGCATCTTTCCTGGCTAGAGTGTGCTCCAGACCAATGTGAGCGATGTCAGGGAAGAATTCTTCACTTGGATAATTTGATCACTGGTGGCCATGATTCTTCTTCCCTGCAAATCGTGAGGAGAGATGACAAGATCGAGGGAGGCTCGGTCTGATTTCACTAATCACACCTGGAAGGTTGATCCTGGTCACGTTGGTTCTTTACCACACAGCCTAAGGAGGGCTAATAATGAGCTTGGTTTTTTTTCTCTTGTTTGAAGTGTGTTGTGTAGAGAGAAATAGACATCTCTTTCCATCAGCTCTGTGGGTTTATTCTAGAGTGTGAATAAAGTAAGTGACTATCTGCCGGGAGCCGAACGAATCATTGAGTGAGATCCAGAAAGAGGTGCTGCTAGTCAGGTGTGCAGTGTAGGACCCCCAGCAAGGCTGACAGAGTCTGCAGCTATCTAGAGTCTTGGCCTAGGGCAATGTGTGACAGCAACAGTCGTCTACATCTGTGATTAATTTATCAAACCAAGCAACTGGTTTCCTTTGAAGCTTCGTCTTTTCCTATCTTGCTCTTATGCTCTTTTACACAAAGGAAAGCTCTCTTGGTAACATGTCAAGCATGCTGCTATAGATCTAACCCATGATTGTGACCTGCACATGCATGCTTAGTGTGTCCTTCTTGAACCTGACTCCTGTGTTGTACACAGCAGGGCCCGAAGAAGGTTCCATCCTGGAGACTTAGGGGACAGTCTCCAAATGATCACATGTGACAGGCAGTGAACTTCAACCAATGCTCCAAGAGGCGGCTTTAGCCTTCTGAAGCCATTTCACAGCAGGGCAAGAGACAGTGGCTTCAAGAGGGAAGGCCTTACTCATGGAAGTTTGTACTGGCAGGTTTTGTGTGTCAACTTGACACAAGTTGGAGTTATCACAGAAAAAGGAGTCTCCCTTGAAGAAATGCCTCCATGAGATCCAGCTATAAGGTATTTTCTCAATTAGTGATCAAGGGTGGGAGAGCCCATTGTGGGTGGTGCCATCCCTGGGCTAGTAATCATGGTTTCTATAAAAAGCAAACAGAGAAAACCAGCAGAAGCAAGCCAGTAAGCAGCACCCCTTCATGGCCTCTGCCTCAGCTCCTGCCTCCAAGTTCCTGCCCTGTGTGAGTTCCTGTCCTGACTTCCTTTGGTGATGAACAACAATGTAGAAGTGTAAGCTGAATAAACCCTTTCCTCCCCAACTTGCTTCTTGGTCATGATGTTTTATGCAGGAATAGAAACCCTGACTAAGACAAAGTTCTAACTCCGAGCAGCCATTCATAGACCAGCAAGGTGGGAAGGCCACTGTCAGCAGAAGGAACAAGGGGATGGAGGGGTGCCTTGGGTTTGTGTCAGTCAAATCCCAGGTAGTTCGTGGGTTTGCTGAGTCAGGCCCCTCGATGTGAGAAGAGAAGCAGAGGAGGAACTAGGCTACCCATTTTTGATCGACTTGCTAACTCCCACCACAGTGAAAGTCAGTCAAGCCATCAAATCTCATCAAACAGGAAGTGGCCACACTGACTCCAACATCCAGCAAACCAGGAAAGACCCCTGTCCTTGAGAGGCTACAGAGGGAAGTTACAGACATGGAGAGACAGCTTCAGCTACATGGGGTCAGCTCAGATGAGACAGTCATGTCCAGTCTGTGAGAGCAACAGGAGGACATGTCAGAGGGGGTGGCCTTGAGCAGATACACACACAGAGAGAGAAAGAGAGAGAGAGAGAGAGAGAGAGAGAGAGATTGATTCCAGCTAGCTGAGGGATGAGACGGTGAAGGCTAGTGGGTATGCCAAGGGGGAAACAATGAAAGAGGATCTGAGTGGATATGGATGGGCTCAGCTCAAGAACTGAGGGTGGTTCAGATGCCTTGCTTTATCTGTGGAGCAGGGTGGTGACATGCTCTGCTGAGTCCACCTCTCGTTGGGCTTGCATGTTGCTAAAGGGGGTGGGGTAGCAGAATAAAGAAGGGAGTAGCCCAGGAGTTCTCCAGTGTTTGTGTTACACAAGAAGAGGAGAGGGAGAAGGGAAAGGAGGAGGAAGAGGGTCAGGCTAGAGGGAAGGAGGAGGAAGAGAGGAAGGAGAAGAAGACAAGGAGGAGACATGATTAGGGGAAAGATGAAGGAAAGAGAAGGAGATGTAGGAAGGGGAAAGAGGTGGAGGGGAGGAGGGAAAGGTAGAGGAAGGAGAGGGGAGGAGGGAGGGGAGGGGAGGAGGGAGGAGAGGAGGGAGGGGAGGAGGGAGGAGAGGAGGGAGGGGAGGAGGGAGGAGAGGAAGGAGGGGAGGAGGGAGGAGAGGAAGGAGGGGAGGAGGGAGGGGAGGAGGGAGGAGAGGAAGGAGGAGAGGAGGGAGGGGAGGAGGGAGGGAATGGGAGACCATTCTGGAAGTTGGCTGAGCAACAATGAGGATGTTTTCAAGGCTACTGAGCAATACATTAAAAATGGTTGAAAAGGTGAGCTTTTATATCCTAAATATGTTATCACAATAGAGCGAGCTTCCAGAATGTTCTACAGCTTTCACTGTTTGCCTTTCACCTCTTCGGATAAGCTAATTCCTAAGTACTTTATTCTCTGCGATGCTGTTGTAGACAGAATTGCCTTTCTAATTCCTTTTCAGATGGTGCCTCATTAGCGGATCGGAATGCTCTGGTTATTGAATGCTGGTTTTGTGTATGTATTTTACTGCCTCCATTTATTAGGTCTCACCTTTGGGAGTCTCTAAAGGTTTTTGTTCCTAAGAGAGCCTGCCCATGTCCTCCTGTCTAATCTAGTCTTTCCCCTGGGCTTGCCCAGTGCCTCAGACCAGAACTTCCCACTTGGTTGAGTTGAGGCCTTAATCCTTGTCTCCTTGACCTTGGAAGAACTGGAAGACGTTCACCATGGAGGGTAAGTTGTTACCTGGAGCTCTATTTTTCTTTCCTTATTGTTTAAAATTATCTTTGCATTCATGTGTGTGTCTGCAGAGGTCGAAGAGCAACCTCAGCTGTTGCTCCTCCATGCTTTCTGCCTTGAAACTGGAGTCAGGTCCTTCACTAGCCCAGTGCCCACCAATGACCTAAATTGGCTGGCCCTCCCACTCCCAGGATGCTCTTGTTCCTCCCTACCCCACCCAATGCTGAGATTACAAGCTCAAGCCGCCATGCCCAGATGACTTTTCTTTTTGTTGTTGGTTCCTGGGCTTGGACTCGGGTGCTAATGCTTGCAAGGCAAAGCCATCTTCCTAGGCTGGACCATTTCCTTTTATCTGCAATTTTTATGGTGTTGATGGTGTGTGTGTGTATATCAGTGTGTGTGTGTGAGTGTGTGTGTGTATCTTTTGTATTTGTGTGTTGTGTGTGTTATGTTTGCATATATTCATTGTATGTGTGTATCTTGTGTATTGTGTGCTTTGTGTGTTATGTTTGTATGTGTTCATTGTGTGTGTGTATCTTGTGTATTGTGTGCTGTGTGTGTTATGTTTGTGTGTGTGTGCATATGCATGTATGTCTGTCCTGCAAGTTGCGTCATGTGTGTTCTTAGCAGCCTGGATTCTCGTTGCTCTCCAGGGCTTTGGCGTTCTCTAGATTCAGCACATTCTCCAGCTTCATTCCATTTCCTGGTTCGCTCTCTCTCAGTGATGAAGTCTCCACTCAAGGTAGCATTTGAGTCACTCTCTCGAAGCATGCTTTGTGTGTAGTGAAGACAGCTACATGCCTTCTGTTTCTATCATTTTAATTTGTGAATCATGGTGGAATACATACCAGGCCTTGATCTCATCATACTCCTGCCTCTCTGCCTTCAGACTGTGGGAATTTCAGCTGTGCATCACAGCCTGGGTTGCTTCTTCTTTCTTCATACACACACAGGAGCAGGAAAGGCTGAGGGGGAGATCTCCCAAGACCACAGTCATCTCTGGGCCCCAATAGTTGGAGGGGCAATTACTCCCTTTCCAAAAATATGAGTGTTTTACTTTTATTTTTAAAATAAAGGTGGATGGCTGTACCAGTAAAAATTAAACTCAGTGAAATGTCCCTGTGCCCCTTCCTCTCTGAGGACTGGACAGGACAGGGCCTCTTCTGTTTTGATCTGTGATTTTCAAGTAGGTTCCTGTGCAGCCTCTGTGATGACATGGAGACCAAAGGTTGGTTGCTCTGTCTGAAGCCCTTAGGGACCCATGTTTGATGTAGAAGAAGAAACTGTGAGGAGGGTGGTCTTGCCAGAGTTCTCACTTAGCACAGTGCATATAAGAAAGGGGGCAGAGAAACTATCTTTCCAGTTCTGATCAGTTTTTGGTGCTACACCCTCTCTCCTGCACCCCACAAGAGCTCCTGGAAGAGGCTCAGGGAACCTCCAATTGCTTTATTTACTTAATAGTGGAAATAAAGAAAACAAAATCAACTCTCATCAGGGCACCTGAAAACTGCCAAGGGACTCTCATATTTATCGTATTTTTTAAAAAGAAAGTGAAAAAATACACAGAAGATTCCAGAACTAGAAGCACCTGGAAAAAGTGTGGGTAATGAATGCTCCCTGGCTTGGGGGAGGGGCAATGGTGGCTGTGATGGTTTATATATATTCTTCCCAGGGAGTGGCACTACTAGGAGCCATGGCCTGGTTGGAGTAGGTGTGTCACTGTGGGTGTGGGCTATAAAACCCTCATCCTAGCTGCCTAGAAGTCAGTATTCTGCTAGCAGCTTTCAGATGAAGATGTAGAATTCTCAGTTCCTTCTGCACCATGCTTGCCTGGATACTGCCATGCTTCCTGCCTTGATGATAATAAACTGAACCTCTGAACCTGTAAGCAAGCCCCAATTAAATGTTGTCCTTATAAGAGCTGCCTTGGTCATGGTGTCTGTTCACAGCAGTAAAACCCTAAGACAGCGGCCTCTTCCTCAAGTAAACTATAAATACATCAGCCATAGGACCTTCTGCACAGAGAAAATGGAGCCCAGTTAGTGGCCACATTTATATGCTACTGTGGCCAGAGCCTGAGGTGGCAACCCCTTCATTCATGCCCTTTTCTCAGTAAGTGAGCCTTCATGATGTTTGCAGCAGTCTGAAGGGCAGATGGGCTGGTGGGATTTGAAGCTGCTGTGCTCTATGGTGCTGCTCTCTGTACCTGCTGATTGAAAGGAGGTTGGCCAGAGAGAAGACAGATACCATTCCTGGAATCCAGTTGTGTTGTAGAGCAAAAGTGAAGGCAAGGGCATTCTGCAGATGTTGGGAGATGTACTTCCCAACGAGTGTCTGCGTTCTCCAAATGCAGCTGCACTAGTTACTAATTGTGTCTCTGGGACAAAATAACAGACAAAAGCAACTTAAGGAAGAAAGGGGTCATTCGGGCTCATAGTTGGAGGGTGCAGTTCTTCATGCTAGGATAGGCATGGCTGCAGGATTGTGATGGAGCGAATTATTTACACAGGGAGTGTACTGGCTGGTTTTGTGTCAACTTGACACAAGCTGGAGTTATCACAGAGAAAGGAGTTTCAGTTGAGAAAATGCCTCCAGGAGATCCAGCGGTAAGGCATTTTCTCAATTAGTGATCAAGGGGGGAGGGTCCCTTGTGGGTGGTACCATCTGTGGGCTGGTAGTCTTGGGCTCTATAAGAAAGCCAGCTGAGCAAGCCAGGAGAAGCAAGCCAGTAAGGAACATCCCTCCAAGGCCTCTGCATCAGCTCCAGCTTCCTGATCTGCTTGAGTTCCAGTCCTGACTTCCTTTGGTGATGAACAGCAATTGGAAGTGTAAGCTCAATAAACCCTTTCCTCCCCAACTTGCTTCTTGGTCATGATGTTTGTGCAATAATAGAAACCCTGACTAAGACAGGGAGTCAGTACCAGAGTGGCCAGTGCTGGTGTGCTGCTCAATTCTCCCTTTCCATTCAGTACAAGGCCCCAGTCCATGGGACTACACTGCCAGTATTTAGGGTGGGTCTTGTATATCAGTTAATCTGATCTGAAGACTTCCTTAAGGGTGTGCCCAAGAGTTTGTCTTCTGGGTAATTCCAGAAGAATTGACAATCAGTGTTGACCACTGCAGCAGCTAACCTTAGAAGGGTGTGGTCTGCTGTGATGAGCCTCTAAAAAGGGTCTTACGGTTACGTGGATAAAAACCTTGGACTTTTAACATTATTGAGACTGCTATAGACTATGGGGACTTTGGAAGTTGGACTAAATTTGTTTTGGATTATGGTATGGCTAGGTATGATCCCCATAAGCACATATGTTTGAACAAGCCATGGAGGCCAGGCGTGAAATGTGGAGGTTTGAATATGCTTGGCTCAGGGAGTGACACTATTAGGAGGTGTGGCCTTGTTGGAGGAAGTGTGTCATTGTGTGGTGAGCTTTGAGAGAGCTTCCTCCTAGCTGCCTGAGGATGACAGTCTTCTGTTTGCCTTCAGCACAAGAACTCTCAGCTCCTCCATTGCCTGGATGTTGCTATGTTTCCCATCATAATGATAATGGACTGAACCCTGGAAATTGTAAGCCAACCCCAATTAAGTGTTGTCCTTTATAAGAGATGCATTGATCATGGTTTCTGCACAGCAATGGACACTCTAGCCAACACAAAAGCTGGTGCAAGTAGTGTAGTGGGGTGTTAGAGACTAACCATTGAGAGCCAGCCAGGGAAATGACTGCCACCTCCATGCAAGCTGGCTTCAGCTCAGCTCCAGCTCACATCTTGATCTCAAGCTCCTGAGCCCAACAGAGGACACCTGTTTATCAATGCCAGAGTTTAGGGGGCTTGTCGGAGGTGAGGTAACACACCTCCTACAAGATGGTGGTTTGAATTTGAACAACCTTCATAAGCTCATATATTTGAATGCTTAGTCCTCAGTTTGTAGGGCTATTTGGGAAAAATTATGAGGTGTGAACTTTTGGGAGGAGGTGAGTCACTGTGAGTAGCTCTGAGGTTTCAAAAGCCCACACCATTCTCAGCTAGCTCTCTCTCTCTTGCTTGTGAGTCATGATGTAAGCCCTCAGCTACTATTCTGGTGCCATATTTGCTTGCCTGCTGCCATGCTTCCTGCCATAATGATCATAGGCTCTAACCTTCTGCAGCCTCAAAGAAAATAATCTTTTGAAAATATATATATTTCCTTGGTCAGGCTGTTTCATCATGGCAATAGAAAAATAACCAAGTGGCTGAGCTCATGGTCATTGCAGCCAAGTTTAGAGGGCCAATACAAGGCTAGATATCTTCTTTGCTACAGAACAGCATCACTGGCCAAGGCCTTTCGCCTCAGCTAGGCAGAAGTTGATTCCCACCTCCCTGGGCTCTGAGTTTGAGTCTTCTCACCTAGGAAACTTCATTCCTTATGATATAGAACAGGGTTTACCTTCAGAGATTCTTCCCCTGGGATGTCCATATCAGGAGAACTGGGTATAAAAATTACCAGGTGATTGGAGAGCTCTGATGGCTTCTGCCAGCCGTCTGTGTCCATTAGCCACCCATGCCATAGTTTTTGCTGGCTCATGGTAGAATGTGTCATATTTCTGAAGTTAGATTACATAGAGTTATATATATATATATATATATATATATATATATATATATATATATATATGGAATGTATAATTTCAGAATGCATATCATATTTCTGCTTAGTGTGTTTTATCTTTCTTTTTATTTTTGCTTACTCATTCTTTCTGTGTATCATGCTCTTTTGACTTCCTACCTCTGCAGACTTGTTTCAAAATTAACAAACAATAGAAAAACAGTGAGCTTCCTCTCACATAAAAACAAACCCCACAGGGACAGAAGCGATGGCTCCGACGGGGCAGTGCCTGCCTCACAAACTCAAGAACCTGAATCCCTAAAAGGCACATGAATGCCGGTGTGAATGTCCATCTGTAACTTTTGTACTGAGAGAGAGAGAGGGAGAGAGACAGAGAGACAGAGACAGAGACAGAGACAGAGACAGAGACAGAGAGAGAGAATGGACCAAATGCAAGCTCCAGGCATTTGAGAGCACCTGTCTCAAAAAATAGGGTGGAGAGTGGCAGGGGAGATATGGAAGTCAATCTCAGGGCTCTACACAGACCTGCATGGACAAGCACACATGAGCACGCACCAGTACATGTGCACAGTACACACACATGCACATCTATTCCCTAAACTAGTTCTAAATGGTGCCTGTGTTCAAACAGCTTGCTACAGGCTTCCTTTGTTGTGTTCAGATGCCATGCTCTCTTTATGTCAGAGGGGAGACGGGAAGCAGGGAGGGAGAGAAAGGTAACACCATTGCTTAATATTCAAATATTGCACATCTTAGCTACTTGGCCGGACACTATGGTGGTACCACTCTCACACCCTTCAGTTGCCTGTTCACAGCTCAGGACAATGTCCCCACCACTCCCGTGGCATATCTGTGACAAGATAATCTAAGCTGGACCAGAGGTTGTCTTGCAGCTGAGGGGGACTGAAGGCAAGATGAAGCTGAGATATACACATTGGGGCTTTGGGGTTATTTTAAATCCCTAGTATTGTTTAAGCTGAACCTGTAGGACCTATGCAAAGATGCTTCTGGGAAATCCTCAGGGATGGGCTGAGGCAGCTCTCACCTCAGAAGGGAGCGAACCCCTTAAGAAACGTCAACGGTGAGAATTTATCGTACATAAGGATTTTTTTTAAAGCCCATTCCTCTCAGTTATGACCACATTCAGCCCTTCATGTCTCCACACCCCTTCCTTCTCCTTTTCTCCTGCTGACCTCCTGACCTTCTGACCTCCTGACCTCCTCCCATTCCCCAGTCTGTGCAGCTTCATGTATTCATGTGCGCTCTAGGATTCACAGTGAGAGCAAACACATATCCATCTTTCCGAGTGAATCTGGCTTACTTTAACGTGAAGCCCAGCTCCACCACTCCTGTGTATGTACCGCAAAGGCTCAAAGTGAGCAGAGCACAGAGGTACGTGCACACCCATGTGAGTACATGTGGCTCCCAGCAGCTGATTGATATAATTGTCGTAGGTGCTACTTTGTCGAAGCAGATGAGCAGTGAAGAAGATGTGGAAGGTGTGTGAAACACCTGCCCATAGAGAAGGATAAAATCACCTTGTTTGCAGGAAGACGGATGGAACTGGACTTATTTTCAAACCTCCATGTCTCGCCATTCCCTGGAATCACACCCCTGAGTCCACAGTGTAGCAGTGTTTGGGATGTGAATTAAATTTTCCTTCAGGGCCTCATTTCAGGCTAATGGCGATGGCACTAAACCAGCCCCCTAGAGTACAGAGCACCAGCCCTGCTATCCGCAGAGTTAATTTAATTGAATGTGGAGGGAAATTAGTCCATCCAGGCTCTCTGCTGGAGCCACAGGATGCTCTTATGCTGATGTTGGGGTGCATGGGTGACCTCTGATGAGAGGTGTCTATGCACACAGAATGTTCAAAGGGTCTGGGGACATGCTGAAACAAGTTTAAGGTCTCAGAGACTGAGTCATCTAAGAGGTAATCCTACAGTCTCTACCACCACCTGCTAATCACAGTGTGCTGAGCTCAGCCACACCACACCAGAGGCTCAGGCACACCGCACCAGAGGCTCAGGCACACCGCACCAGAGGCTCAGCCACACCGCACCAGAGGCTCAGCCACACCGTACCAGAGGTTCAGGCATACCACACCAGAGGTTGAGCCACATCACACCAGAGGCTCAGCCACACCAAACCAGAGGCTCAGCCATACCACACCAGAGCTCGGACACACCACACCAGAGGTTCAGGCACACCACACTAGAGGCTCAGGCACACCACACTAGAGGCTCAGGCACACTACACCAGAGGCTCAGCTCACTACACCAGAGGTTCAGCCACACCGCACCAGAGGCTCAGGCACACCACACCAGAGGCTCAGCCATACCACACCAGAGGCTCAGCCACACCACACCAGAGGTTCAGGCATACCACACCAGAAGCTCAGCCACACCGAACCAGAGGCTCAGCCATACCACACCAGAGCTCAGACACACCACACCAGAGGCTCAGGCACACTACACCAGAGGCTCAGCTCACTACACCAGAGGCTCAGCTCACTACACCAGAGGCTCAGCCACACCACACCAGAGGCTCAGCCACACCACACCAGAGGCTCAGCCACACCACACCAGAGGCTCAGCCACACCACACCAGAGGCTCAGCCACACCACACCAGAGGCTCAGGCACTCTCCAGTCTTGCTATCTATGTCCAAGACAGACAACATATGGAATCACAAAGCAGAAAGCAAAGGAGAGGACACCCAAACTGCCATAGTCTGACTCCCTCCTCCCCAGCTTCTTACTAAGTCACCCCATGACAGGACACCTGGGGTGGATAATTCCCACCCCCTAAACGTTAGGTGAAAATCACATGTAGCATGGTCTGAGTCTTGAAGCTTTCTCCAGGATAAAGCACAGTGTCAGACTCCAACATTGTCTCCCACACACTGCTCCAGCTGTTCTTTAGGGTTAAAGAGAGAAATGACCAATGCTCAGTCTGAAATAACAGACACGAAATGGCAGAATGAGCGCGGAACACTTTGTAGAGTCTGGAAACAAGAGTGTCCTTTAAACAAGGACCTTGGTGTGAGTAAGGCAGGCACGATGAGATAATGGGGGAGGGGATTAAAGGTCACCAATAGCAAAGGGAAGAGCAGCTGGGACAAAATGTATAAAACAGTATCTGATAACAGTCTGAAATATAGTAATTTATGTTGAGTCCCTATTAACATTGGTGGAGAGGCAGATCTGTGTGTATTAGAGCCCCAAATGATTGCCGTAATCCATTTTCAAAGCATGGACCACAATTACTACTCTGTGGGCAGAGAGAACGGTATGGGAAAGCCAGCACGGGGGGTGGGGGGGATGACGACAAAGAGACAGCCCAACAACTTTACCATAATCCTGATGGTCAAGGCCATCAGCGTTACCACAAGTCTGGTAGTCAAAGCATTATCATAAGCTTTGTGTCCAAGGTCATCAGTCACCACTAAGTCAGGTGGTCAAGGTCACAGCAATAAGAACAGACCATGGTGACAGCATGCCCTGTGTGGAGCCATGTGAGGACTGTGGTTTTTCACTTCTGTCATCTCCATCCCCAAACTAGATCCTTCATTCTGATGACAAAACAATGTTGAGTCCTACTCTGGGAATATCCCCTCAAGAACCTGAGCAGCGGTAGCTCAGAGCCTCCAAGGTCATCAGAAGCGGGGGAGGTGGCTACCTGAGAAATAGGAACACCCAGAACATGGCCAACACCTACCACTTCATCTTAACTGGATCTTGGAGTTGCAATAACTTTTCCTGGGAGACAAATGTCTACTTATCTCAGACAGAGCATCACCAGCAGACCCAAGACAAGATTCTACCCAAGTGTAGTTTGGAGAACCAGTGAGTTTAATCGTGGTTACTTATGAGAGCATAGGAAGGGTTTGTTTACAGAGGCATCGACAACTTCTGAGAAGCTATGCTACTAAAGTCTCTCTTGCCTGTCAACCCCCCACTCCTATCCATCCTCAGGGTGGGGCAGGACTAGGTCAGCTCTCTCTCCCATGATGCATCATTGAGGGATTCAATCTTATGAGGTTCTTGTTTGATAATCACAGCTACTTCAGATTTTAAAGGGACAGCATTCACTAGTGGTGGTCTCCATATGACAGATGGCCAGGTTGAGTTTGGCCAAAATCACACAACTCTCTCAAAGACTACCTTAGAGCCGGTAAGAAAGTATGTCCATTCTGCAGGTGCTGTTGGCTCCAAGATCATGTTTATTAGAGTGATCATCTCTTTGTTGCAGAAGATGAAGAGGAGGATATTTCTCCAGGAAACAATGCTGGCTTCCTCCTCTTCAAACAGACTTTTCCCCGTGCTGTGATGATTTTCTAGCTCCTTCCCCTGCCAGCAGGGGAGTGCGGGAAGCAGATTACATTACTTGGTAATGAATCAGTTGCCAAGCATGTGGGGGCCCACTGCATGATGGGTATTGGACATTGTTCTTGGTGTCATGTCTTGCTAAGCTATTAAAACTTAGATTAGATACTTCACAAAGCTAGTGTGAAACAGTGCCACAAATTACCTCATGCACCACCGCCCTGTGTGTGAAGGGAAGCGTTTGAAGCCGCACACCCAAGCGTGACTGTGTTTTCATCCTTCCCAGCTGACGGTAGCTACAACTGCAGCAGGAAGACCCCTGCCAGGTCTTCAGCCAGGACTAGCACGATGCCAGCAGCACATCTCACTGGTTTTTTAGCCCTAAGATATCTTCTGGTGTGTGCATCCTTCCCGCAGAGAAATGAAGCTCTCGGACTTGATATTATCCAACTTTCTGCAAAGCAAATGTTCTCTTCTGAGCGCCGTAGGGAATTTGAACGCCCATGATAAATGGTGGAGGGTGCAGCCTGGGATAAGTTTTGGAATGTTAACTTCGCTTTTCCCCCAGAGATGGTTTATTAAAACATGGTCTGGTCTCTGGGTTCAGGAATATAAATCAGATTCTATTTAACTAGGTTTAAATTGTGCTCTGTGTCTGATCCTATCTCCATACAGTTTCCGAGTGGCTGAGAAACTTCTTGAAGAATATGTAGAAAATGAAGATTCTATGGCGATATAATTTGTTTTACCCTAGAAAACTACAAAAGGAATAGAAGTCATTCTCAGACCCACCTCTTTATGCACACACACAGTCTCTCCTCAGCTCAGCAGTCAGGGAGGGGCTGGCAGAGCTCTGTTCAAGGGCAGATTCCTCATCTCTTAAAGTAAATGACAACTTATCTCAGAGTCACACGGGACTCCATCATCCCTCCCTAATAGCTATGCAGCCACTGAAGATGCAGAGAAGAGACAGGGTAGTCTGTGTGTCTACAGCAAGCGGGTGGACGAGTCCTAAGCCCCAGGCTCCCTCTGACTTACAATCTGGTATCCTAGAAAATCAGCCACCTCCATGAGAACCCACAGCTACACTTCAAGGGTCACATCTTCCTTGGTGTGGGATAGCCACACACAGAGGGGATGAGCTGGCGCCTTTTAAAATCAACCGATTGTTATCCAAGACCTCAGAGAAGGGATTCCTGATTTGACAGTGGAACCCAGACTTACAAGTGTGGAACAAAGTTTTAGGTTCAACCAAAAATACAACAACAAAAATAAAAACAAAACAAAACAAAACAAAACAAAAAGCAACAATCCCTCAGACCCACAAAAGCAGCAAATGCCATCAGACAGCACGGTCCTCTCCAATCAGGTAGAGCAGGGGGAGGTGAGGCAGAGGCTTAGCATTCTTCCCTCAGCCTCTCCTCAAGGCATCATGAAGTGGGTTACACAGCCTTCTCCAGGAATACTGACACATCAGCTGTGGTCCCGCCATGATGATGGGATTTTATTTCTGCCTGGGATTCCAAGCTGCTAAGATAGGAACTCAGTTCCATCAGACACACAGATAAGACAAGGGAAAGGGGCTTTCACCATCTGCAGGAGGCAGGGCAGGTGAGATTGCTCAGTGGGTAAGGATTTTCTGCCAAGTCAGGATCCTACTTCAATCCCTGGGACCCACATGGTATACGGAGAGAGCCAACTCCCCCAAGTTGTCTTCTGACTTTTACATACATACTCTGGTAGGTGTCCAGACATCCCAACACAACTATAAACAAAACATAATCATAATTTTACAAGAGCCTCATATTATAGCTGTTGTCAGCTGTGACCTCTGTGCATGGAGAATCAATATTAGAGAGTGGTATCTTAGCAGACATTGCTCTTCTCCTTTTGATCCCCAGGTCCCTGAGAGCCCAGGGAAGATGCAAATGAAGGAAGAGGGATCCTAACCTGAGGGATGTGCAGAGCTTCAAGGCCACAGGTTGGCCCTGGAGCCTGGGAAGCAATAATCACAGGTTAGGCTAGAAGGAACTATGTCCAGAGAAAAGTTTTGAAGGACACAGGAAGGACACAGGAAGGCCAGTCATAACCTACCTACTCTGTTCAACATGCATTTTCATTAGATTTTATGAGCCTTAGCCCCAACATACAGAGTCTTCAGCTGGCTCCACTCTCTCAATATGCATACTGCTGTGCATCCATCCCAAAGCCAGCCTCTTTGCTCTGGATCAGAAATCTTCAAAAGCACACAGCCAAAAGATCAAGGACAGTGGCCTCAGTCGACAATGGGCTAGAAGGGTCTGGGTGATGAGAAATTCCACCTGTAGCTTCTGTATTCTGTCCCTGGTTCCAGCCCTGCCTTCCTAGTACACGATGTGGGTACTGGATGTTCAAGAATAAACCCACTGGATATTCTGCCTGCCCACTCCTGTTCCTCTGTTATGGCTTGAGACCGAGCTGTCCCACAGGGGTCCATGTTCTGGCCTCTTGATCCTTTGATATTGGTGTTATTTGGGGACATTTAAGAGGAGGGGCTTGTCTGGGAGACATAGGTCCCTAGGGAAAGGCCTTTGGAAAGTTCTTCCCACTTCTAGCTCCAGCCTGCATTCTTGCCTCACAGTCCATCATGACAAAGGAGCTTCCCTTCCCTTGCCATTCTCCACACTCTGGCCTCCATGCACATCGCCACGCCTCTGCCTTTGCCGCCATGCTGTGCAGAGACCCTCTGGAGTCTATGAGCAAAAATAAATGAAGTGCCATGAAACTGACTAATGTTCCTGCCCTCCGTGCTGTGCCCTCCAACACTGCCCACCAGGAGGAAACCCATTCTCTCTGATCCCTGTCCCTGAGCACTTATAGGGACCTGAGTGACTCATGCACATTGATGATGGCCACAATCTTAGCCAGCTCTCTTGTGTATGCTCTATGGGCTAACCTCTGCTCTGTCTATACTAGTTCATTTAATAGTGGGTCAACCCCACTTGTCAGGCACTTAAACATTTGCTATACTTCCTCAATTTCCTGGATGAGGAAATAGTGATTGTCTTAAGGCCTGGAAGTAAAAACATACGCAAACAGCCAGAATTGTGAGTGTGTGAGAACACCACACAGGCACAACTAGGTTGAAAAATAATGTCCTAACTTCAGGGAAACTTTGATGACAAAGGACCGGGTCTTATCTGAGACTAGGAATCACCCAGCTGTGCATGCTCGTCTGTGATCTCTTTCATCATTCAGCATTGCTGAGCCCAAGCAGAAAACCTTCCCATGAAGCTGCAGGCTCAGCTTAAACTCCAGGATCAGCCAACTGTATCTTCTCCACAGTAGAGAGATTAGGTTACCTTTCCCCAGCAGCCCGTGTGGAATTAAACCTCTGTAGCTACTTTCATTTGTGATGGTATACAGAGAGAGGGAGTGAGAGACTGTCCTGGCCTCTTTCTTTGTAGGGCAAATTAGTGTCACCAACATGAACCCCAAATAATAAATCCTCTGTTGTGCATCCGCATCTCCATTTGCCAGGCATTGCTAGAGGATGTCTGACAATATAGAAGACAAGATTCCCACCTTTACAAGAGGTAAAGCATCGAATGGAAACAAGTCCTATAATAGGATTGAAGTCAAGAGATAAGGAAATTATCAGCCTGAGCAAACCCCAGCCTGGGGCGGGGAGCCAGCCGGCTGCTGCCAAGGGATACATAGACACCTCAGGCAATTCCCAAGGTGAATAAGGTTGATTGAAAGATGAGGGATAGACCAGAGTGGGGACAGGTCAATTCAAGAACATCAGGAGCAATGGCTCATGGGTAGAAAGGGATGAGAGTGACCAGGAAAGATGGAAGTATGAGTCTTTCTGTTTCGTGGGATCACATGACAGAGGAAAGGAGTGGGTTTAATCAGATCTTACTTGTGCTGCCTATGTAAGAAGGTTATAAAGTAACCTTAAACTTTTTTTAATTTTAAACTAATTTATTTTTAAATTTTACAATAATCTTGTTTAGATTAATCGATTCTATAATTGCTTATAACACAATACAGTAGCTGGCTTTAGTGAATTGCAGTAGGAGGGTCCTGACTAGCCCCCAGAGCATTCTCTAGACTAAGAGGGCTCAGCCAGGCTGGTCAGGGCAGGTACTTAAGCAAAAAAGAAAGAGAGAGAGAGAGAGAGAGAGAGAGAGAGAGAGAGAGAGAGAGAGAGAAATAAAAAAGCCACTCATTGACTGCAACAGCTCAGTGCTAACGCAGAGCTTGCATGAGAATGGCAATGGATGGACCACAAGATCCAGGCAGTGAGAGACACTGACCTCATATTTCTGATCTTGCTCCCATCTTAGTTGAATTTATTCTCTGTCATCTTATCTCCAAATGGAAGTCCAGATGGGCTTCTCTGGGCTTCCGTGGTGACACTCCCTGATGATCTCTGGAGGCAGAGAGTTGATGCCATTCATAGAAGCTCTGTTGATCCCAAGCAGGATGTGGGCAACTCTATCACATGCGTGTCCACTGAGCACCAATTGTGTTTCTGTGTGAGGAACTTGCAACCATCCAAACAATGGAGACATTCGATCTGTCCAAGGAGCCAGCCAAAATGCCCTAGAAAAAGATGCCAGAAATGCCAGAGAAAGAGATGCACATACCTCCCATTGGGCTTTGACATACACTATAGCTTAGTGGTTAATTGAGACCATGTAGTTTTTAATTTTAATTTTTGCGTGTGTGGGTGTGTGTGCAATGATGTGTTGGGGTGTGTGTGTATGTAGGTATTCGTATATGGTGGAGGACAGGGGTTAACCTTGGGTGCCATTCTTCAGGAGCTATCTACCTTGTCTTTTGAGACAGGGTCTCTCACTGGGATCTGGGACTACTGATCGGGTTGGCTGACCCACAAGCCTCAGGTATCTGCCTGTCTCCATCTTTGTCTTCCTAGCACTAGGATTACAAACATAGGAAACCATGCCTAGTTTTTAATCTGGGTGCTGGGATTCAAAGTCAAGCCCATATGGTTGCTCAGCAACACTCTACCTGCTAAGCAATCTCTCCAGGCCCACATCCATGCCTTCTTCCACTGGCTTATCTTACCTCAGAGACTGAACACTCCTTGGTAGGTCTTGCCTCTCTGGTCTGGCAGATTGTCTGAACCGTGGTGTAATTTCAGGGAATTCGAAAGAGAAAAAGCAGTTGATCTTGAATGAGTCATAAAGGAGAGGATGGGAGGGAAGGAGAGAGAGAGAGAGAGAGAGAGAGAGAGAGAGAGAGAGAGAGAGAG
>JADRCH010000172.1:2830495-2856010 GCA_019843965.1 Rhynchomys soricoides
AGCTCACACCTCCCAGCTCCCAGCTCACCGCTCACCACTCACAGCTCACAGCTCACAGCTCACAGCTCATAGCTCACACCTCCCAGCTCCCAGCTCCCAGCTCACCGCTCACCGCTCACAGCTCACACCTCACACCTCACACCTCACACCTCACACCTCACACCTCATATCTCACACCTCACACCTCACAGCTCAGTCTTCTACCTCTTCTTCCTTCTCCTGGCAACACCCATATGACACCACTCTGTCTGTGGGACACTCCTCCACACTCTCCTGTGACCTACCGTATATTGGTAAAGGCTTTTCAAGCTCACTGAGAAGCTGGCTCTAGAAGTAGAGGTGCGCCCTTCCCATGCCAGATCCAAGCATGGCCATCTCAAACTCTCTTCCAAGGCCACTTGTTTAGGGGTGCGATGACCCCCAAATTTTGTAACTGTGGAGGAAGAAATGAGGGTCTATGAGAACCTACAGGAGGTTTCCACTGTTTATCCCATGACACAGGATATACATCCCCACAGTGGGAGAGACAGGCCTGAAGTTCAGCCATGGAGACGAAGGTGGGAAGAGCTGATAGCCTCAGCCTCCCCAGCTGGCTTCCACAGGATGTTGTGAGCCCCAGGTTTAATGTCATCTCTATCTGGGGCTGTTTGTTCTCTGACTCGGAAGCCTGACAGGAGGGGATGCTTTGCCCACACTCCCAAGCTGGAACTCCAGCAGCTGCTTTCACAGCATTCCCCAGCAGGTTTCTGCTGGATCTAAGTGAGGCCAATTGATGATGCTTTGCCATCTGCCTACCTGTTATCATCTGTCTGTCTGTCTGTCTGTCTGTCATCTACCTGCCTATATATCCTTCCATCTTCCGACCTTTCTACTATCATCTGTCTGTCATCTATTGTCTATTGTTAATCATGTACCATCTATCCATCTATTACCTATCAATTATCTAGCCTGTCCATCCATCATTTACCTATCTATCCTCCATCAACCCATCTATCCATTTATTGTATCTATCTATCTATCTATCTATCTTCATCATCATCATCATCATCATCATCATCATCATCATCATCATGATCTGCTTTCTGTCTATCAACCCACCTATCCATTTATTATCTATCTATCATCTATCTATCTATCATCTATCTATCTATCTATCTATCATCTATCTATCTATCATCTATCTATCTATCATCTATCTATCTATCATCTATCTATCTATCATCTATCTATCTATCATCTATCTATCTATCTATCTATCTACCATCATTATCATCATCATCATCATCATCATCATCATCATCTGTTATCTGTCTGTCTGTCTATCATTATAATCATTATCTGTCTGTCTATAAGTTATCTATCTCTATTCTTTCACTTTGGCTTCTTATGTATTCAACAAACTCACTCATTCCAAACTTGCAACATGCCTATGGTGCACCTTTCTCCAGACTGCACAGAGCAAACCCTCCCAGGCTCCGAGGACTACCCTAAGATACTTTCTCATCAGTGTTTGCAGATTGAAGTCCGCTGTTCCCAGCCCAGCTGCTCTGCTCCCACAGTACAGTTCTTACTTCAGCAATAAGACATGACAAGGGAGCAACCCAGGCCAGTTGTCAGTGCTGCCCACGATGTCAACACTAGCACCCCTGCATTTGCACAGCCTGCCTCCAGGACACATGTTCATCCTCTCTACAGACCCTCCAGATCCCAGCTGCATGTGGATGATACAGAATCAACCAGCTCAGAGGAAGACGCTAACTCAGACCTGGCATTCAGTCCACTGTCTGTTTGGCTGTAGTTGGGAGTTCACTGCCCAGGGCCAGCACTGGGCTTCCCTGTCTTCTGAGTTGGAGAGGTTGTTTATGCTCCTCTCTTGGATGGGCTTGCCCAGGTGTGGGGTGAAGCCCCTTTGCTGCTGCCACCCACTCTGATAATAGAGCTGAAACTGAGGAAATCTAAGCTCAGAACCAAAAAGAGACTGACTCCCACCCACTCCGCTACAACTCCTGGATTCAGACAGCATAGTGAACACAGCTCTCTCAGAAGCCCTGTGTACTCTTCTGAGCCAGGCAAAGCATCGATATTTCAGAGGTATGCTGCAAGACACTCTTTCTCAACCCCAGCTGAGTTTGGGCCCCAAGTCACCTCCCTAGAGCTGCCTCAAAGTCTGGTTACTAAGAGACAAGGCTTTGTGTTCCACAGAGCTTAAGATAGCTTGCTCCCAAGGGAATCGGAGCCCACAGCTGGGGAGGGATGCTATCCTCTACTGCGCTTACCCTGATTCCTCAAAGCTACAGTGTCGTGTAACTGTATCTCCCTCCCTCTCACTGTTCACACTGTCTGGCAAGTTCACACCACTCCTGCACAATCTTACAACTTAAGTTCAAATGTGACCTTCTCCATGGCATCCAGTCACAGGGGGGCCCTTAACACAGGTGCTAACCTCCACTGTGGCTCATTTGCTGAGCATCTGCTGTACTTCTATGAACTTAGTTCACGTGTTAACCACCATCTGAGGTCCAGCCTGGACACTGGGTCACAGCCAGCACTTAGTATTTGGCACACACGAAGAAAAGGTGGGTCCCAGAAGGTTAAGCGCATGGCTCCAACAGCAAACTACAGGAGGCAGTTCTGAGCCAGGCCCCCTCTACTGAGAAAGGGTGCCTCCTGTGTGTGCTGCCTGGTATCAGTCAGTGTGGTTGGTTCAGGATTAGTGGGCAATGCTAAATGATGCTGTGGAGATGCTGAGATCAGTCTGCGGTAGGTAGGGTTTCAGGAGGGTTTTCTTCTCCAGGGCTGAGAGTCCCCTCAGGGAACAGGGATGGGGTTCCTTCCAGTTCATCTCTTCTTGGCAAGCAGCAGGATTCCATACCAATTCAAAAACCACAGGACATTATGTTGATGTCACCTCATCCTACTGCAAATTGAGCACCAAGGAGGGGCATCAGCAGGGGCTAGAGACATGTGGCATTTGTTTCCAGGGGTGTTAGGGCAGTTGGCTGGCTGCCTGGCAGAGGTGCATCTTGGAAGGCTCTGTGACCTGGGAGGCTCTGTGACCTGGGAGGCTCTGTGATGTGGGCTAAGGCTCCCAGATCCCAGCTGCTGCTCTGACGTGGGATGTATGCATGATGTGCTGTGCTGACATGGGATGTGTGTATGACGTGCTGCTCTGTGCGTATAATACATTGCCAGTGCTGGGCTGCAGCTCACACTATCTACCCTAAAGCATTCTGGTTTGTCTTTGCTAAAACAGATCAAGCTGGACAGGGCTCTCAACCTATCCCACCCCAAGATGGTTAGGGGCTAGTTTAAGGCTTGGCAGAGCTGAAAGACAAGATTTAGATATAGCAGCACATTCCCAAGAGTTTTGGGGGTGTTCTGCTCGTGTGTGTGTGTGTGTGTGTGTGTGTGTGTGTGTGTGTGTGTGTGTAAGAGAAAGAGAGAGAGAAAGAAAGAGAGAGAGAGCATGTATGTGCTGTATTGTGAATGAGTGCATACATTTGGTGGCCAGAGGACTCTACCCTATGACTCAAGATTCAAGTACTGTCTAGCTTGTATGGTGAGACAGTGTTTTTCCCTGGACTAGGGACACTTAGCCAATGACTAAGCCATCTTTTTAGTGATACACATATATGATCTCACACACATGCAAGCACATACACTCATGCGTACACACATATACACGCATACTCACATGCACACATATACACTCACACATACATGCATACAAACACACATACATAATATGTGTACACAGGAACACATGTGCACAGATGCACATACACACACATGCATATGCACGCACACACACACACACACACAAACACACACACATTCATATGAAGGGAAGAAGACACTGAAAGGGAAAGAAAGGGCAGAGGAAGGCAAGTGAACAGGAGCCTGAGCTCAGATTCCCCTGAGCCTGGATTTAGAAGCATCTAGGCACACCTGGCCCCCGGTTAACACTTATTAGCTTCCATGGCTGTGGGAACGTGGGACCTGTGAAAGAGGAACAAATCCTCTTCCATGTTGCCATGGCCATGAACAGGTCATAGAGGGACGAGTATGACTTCTGTTCTAAATTCCTATTAGTCTTGACATATTTACTGAAGAAGAATTGAATTACACACATCTGAAAGCATTTTATCAGCTGCGCATGGGGCTCATTTCCCCTCAATCCCATGATTCGTGTTGCATGAATACCTTTCTTTAAGGCTACATGTGATTGTGATTCAGATCTGCACTATATTCTGGAAGGAGCCATGAGGTTGTCAGAGCTTGACTGACAGGAGGGACTTCGTACCTCTGGATGTCTGAGAGAGAAGAGACAGGAGGATACCACAGAAAGCCCAGAAACCAGGCTGATGCAGTGAGGACCTGAAACCCTTTGCCTACCCACACTGTGAACTCGGTCAAGTTTCTGAGGGAGGGATGCTTGAGAGGAGGGTCTTTGGCATGCTCCGGGCTTCTGACCTATGTCCTGGAAATGTCTTCTGTACATGGAAGACAGCATTGCCTCAGTGAAAGCCTGGCCCATACTGTAAGCTAAGTATTTAACTCTGGAGCATGTGGTCAGGCTTTCGGGCCCCTGAGCACCAGGAATCAGACAGGGGTGACAAGGAAGGTGTGTGTGAGGAGGAATGCTGAATCTCATGACCTTCCTGACTGCCTGCAGACAGCAGCATCCCTCCAGTCCCAGCAACTGTGGTGAAGGGTGAGCTGAGGAGTTCATCCCGCCCCACCGACTCTGTCTTCCTGAGACCAGATGCCATGTTAGCCTTTTCCAGACTCCCAATTGTAGGAAGGACTCAGACAATGTGGGGCACAGGTCCTGAATATGGGAAATGTCAGAAAGTCACAGCTGTCCAGGGATTTGCTTTTGTGCCCATTTTACATATAAGTCTTAAAATTACAGGCTTTACATGTATCAACAGGAAGCTAAGGACTGGCACACACGTCTTTAAAATTTCTTAATATTACATGTGTGTTTGTGTATCATGTGCATGTGAGTGTCCATGGAGGTCAGGAGAGGCCCATGGTGCCAGAGATACCAGCAGATGTGAACTGCCTCGTGTGGGTGCAGGGAACTGAACTCAGGACCTGGGGAAAGCAGCAAATGCTTTTAACCACCATGTCACACACCCGCTGTGCTCCTATGGGAGGTGTGAAGGTTCTTACCTGCTGACTCCTGGCTCTAGAAAGAGAGCTGAAGGTGAGATGGATGTGTGTCTTGTTTTAGCAGAATGGGCTCTAGACCCTCCAGTCTACCGTCAGCATATGAACCTGTGTTCACACGTCCCTGCAGATGCAGGAGCCAGCCCCACAGGCGGGACATGACAAACTGCCTACAAACGTAGACTCTACAACAGACTGGGGAGGTCTAGAAAACCAAAAGCTCCAGGGTTCTTTGCAAAGAAGCATTTCAGGGGCTGCTGCTTCTCCAGTAGCACCAACACCAGCACCAGCACCAGCACCAGCACCAGTACCAGCACCACCAGCAGCAGCAGCACATGCATAATTTAAAAACCATATATTTTCAATTACTGTGAGTGTCCCAAGCAGGAACCTCTCTCTCTCTTTTCTCTTCTGGTGAGTGTTAAGCACAACCAGGTGATCATTAAAATCTCGCTTGTGTTGACATTTCCTTCAGCTCTGAAACCAAGATAAATTTTCTTAGTAGTAAATGAGACCTCTTGGGAAGAGAGTTTCAATAAAAATGATTTAAGCAGTTTTCCTAGCAAAGGAAAGGAAAGGAAGAAAAGGCAGGAGAGACAGAGAGAAAGATCTCAGTTTTACCGCTTGCTTTAGAATCAATGTCACAGCCAGGGTCCCACTAAGATGAAAATGAGCCCAAGATGGAGCCGGGAGGATGGGTGGATGGCAAGCCTTTGAGATGTGTGAAGACCACAGTCTCCGTGTTTGGAGATACTCAGCTCAAACCTGCCATGTTACCTTAGGTGCTGGGCTCTGTTATCTGAAACATCATGTAGTGGTTTCAATGTGATCTCATTATTACCAAATTAATTCAGATCCTAGCAGGATGTTTGGCAACCCTTCCAGAAATAACAGTGTAGCAGCCTGAAGAGTCATGTGTCAGAGGCACCTCAGCAAAGTTGGGAATCTGCTCCTCCAGGATGAACAGAGAGTTAATCAGACCCTTATCTTTGAGACCCAAGTCCCTGGAAAACTCCAGGCAGCCATGACCTAGCATGGTCTGGCTTGCAGGTTCCCCATTTCCCCCTTAAGAACCGTGGTTTCTCATTAACTTTTAAACATACTTTTCCTTTAAGTTGGATTTAAAACTTCCTCTTCTCACTTTCCAAAATTGCTTATAATGCCTGTAAAACTCAGAAAGCTTAGCTCATTGCAAACAGAGACAGCCAAAAGCAAGCAGTCAGCATCATAAATGACCCCCATGGCTGCTGAAGGCTCCCAGTGGCTAAGGGAAGTTCTCAGAATTGGGATCTTTTCAGATCCAGGTGAGAAGTGAAGGAGGCACAGGCCTGCCTCTCGGGAGCATCCTCCTACGGTCAGGTGCTTGACAGGAGTCCATGTCCAGATAGATGGCAGCACCCCACATCCTGAATTCTTCTGTCTCCATAGCTAGGTGTCCCGTCAACAAACAGAATTAATAGCCACTGTACTTTTTGTTCACTAAGCACAGTCTCTGCTCTCAAAAGATCCCATGAAGCTTCTCTTTGCTCCATTATGGACGCCTCTGGAGCTCTTTACTGCAGTCCAGCTAAGGAGGGCAGGGCCACACTGCTTGGCTTAAGTTCAGCTGTGCGCATTGCTGTGAGGAGGTCTGGGGAAAGACACCTAACATCTCTGAGCTCTTCTCTGTGTGGGATTACATCGGGTGCGCTCAGCCTGTGATGGCCATTTGATAAGCTTTCCCTGTGGGCAGCTGTCCTTGGCTGTTCGTCTTTATCGATGCTTGGGTTTTAGACTTTCAGAGGCTGAGTCAGGCTGTAGAAGGAAACTTCTTGCTTTGTCCTTTATAAGAGTCTCTCTGTCGCTGTCTCTCTCAGCCTCTCTGTGTCTTTGTCTCTGTATCTCTTTTTCTGTCTCTGTTTCTGTGTCTCTGTCTCTGTTTGTGTCTGTCTCTCTGTGGGTGTCTGTCTCTTTCTTTGTGTCTTTCTGTGTCTCTGTCTCTCTCTGTCTATCTGTCTCTCTCTCTCTCTCTCTCTCTCTCTCTCTCTGTCTTTTTCCCCACTCACACCCCCAGACTTTCTGCCTGTCTCCCTGTGTCTTCAGACTCTCTCTGTCTCCTGCCCTCCTTCAGTCTCCGTCTCCCCTCCCCCGCTCTCTCCCTCTGGCTGTCCCCTCTGCCCTGACCTACACAGGTGATCTTAGCTTTCTACCACAGCACTGGCCTCTGAGGCTCTACCTACCCACTTAGAGTCACCCAGAAGCACTGGGCTGCATTTTCTCCCTGGCTTCACATGAGACAGGAAGACCTGCCGACCTGGTGTCCTGCAAATGGGAGGCCCATGCCCTGGCTACTCAGGCCACAGGTTTAAGATCTGCCCTGGGCCAGCCCCCTTCCCTGGATGTTGGTGACTTCTGAGATGACACTGGGGTCTAACTCATCCTACTCTCTGCGTCCTGCAGAGAACCCCTCATGGATCAAGTAAAAGGAGAGCATTGCAGCCTCGAGCTCCATCCTGGAACAAACAGACAATGTCCATCCTACAAGGCGGCCCAGAACCCATTCCCACCCATGAAGCCAAAGAATGTGCCTCAGTGGATCATGAGCACCAGCTGGAGTGGGGTGAAGCTGTCACCACCCTAGGGGAGTCAGCCTCTCACAGGGTCCCGGCTGGGATGGAGCTGGCCAGGGCTGCAAGGTGTGTGCTGTCCAGCAGACAGTGATCACCAGACAGGTTTCCCTTGATGGAAATCACCTTCCATTTGCCTTCCACACTTGAGACGAAGGTCACCATCAAGATACCTCCTCCCACACACACCTGTACACAAATTCCCAGGGTACACAGACTCCCTGTGATGACACAGAGAGATAAAGCCACTTAAGACAAGGCAGGTTTATGTTGGCTCCTGCTCAGTGGACTCTGAAGCAAGACCGGACAGGAAGTGAACTGAAAACCTTGAGACCCACCCAACAGCAACCTGTTTCTTCCAGCAAGGCTGTTCCAGTTCTTTCACATCCCGGTGTCGAGAGGGGACCCCCTCAGTATTCAACCACAAGAGCCTACGGGGACAGTTGACCCCCAAATCATCACAGCACCTTCCAAAGCCTCTCTTAGTAACTACAGCAGCTTCTAAGCAGCTAGCCAAGAAAGCACACTTCTTTACATTTACAGTTCTGACACGTGATGTTTTTTCCTATATAATGCTTTAAGTAACTTTGTCCTGCAAGGGGTTGATGTCATGAGGTTGTTGGGGTCTGTCCATTTTCTCCCGAGTGGCTTCTCCCGCCTTCCCGCAGGATGCAGGTGTGGTTTCATGCACCTTTTGTATTAGATGTTCACTTCCACCAACACCCTCAGAAGCAGTGATTATCTGCCAAGTCTTTCTTGTTGGCTTTTCTCAGGGTCAGCTCAGCTCCCCACAACCCCACAACCCCACACTTCCGCATGCTATTGCTGCCGTGGCTCACATAGGTGTGATTTTCCAAGATGTGTTGTGGAGACATCATATAGCTGACTCAAAACCTGTTGGCTGTCGTGTTTCTTACATGAGTTAATGCTTAATGAAGCTGATAGATATTTTAGGATGGCAATTTACATCTCTGCTTGTAGGTGAGATTTAGCTAAATTCCTTTGTCTTGCTCGGTCATTGCCCTGTGCTGGCCTTAGGGTTGTCCTCACCTTGTAAAATTAATTGGGAGCATGTTTGTGTTGTCACATTCTTGTGAACAAGAAAATCACCAGCTTCTTCACGGTTCAATGGCCCTTATTGGCAGTTCCTCCTGGTCTCCGAGATGATTTTGTGAGTGAGAGTTATCTGAAGCTGTGGAGATGAAGCTCTCAGAAGCGGCAGTGGGATACAGAGGCTTTCTGTGAACCCTGCTGTGTCTCAGGATTGCTCAGTACCTGTTGACAGAGAATCACCACCGTGGAATAGAAGGGCCCCTAACTCAGCATCGGGCGACAATGGTCTTCTGGGATGTTAAAGTTGGAGGGGCAAGAAGCCTGAAAAGGAGATAGAAACTGGTCTGGGGCCACCGAACTGTCTCAGCTGCAGAGATTGGAGGCTAGAGCTCCTGGAGCCCGTGGGTGGGGGAGCGGGCGAGCATTGACAGCAGAGAAGGCAGGCAGAGGAATCCTCCTCATTTGTGTGAATGTCCTATTTTCAAGCTCCCATCCGTGTCCCATTTCACTTGCCCCAGGGACACAGGCAGGCCCCTTCTATTTATTACACAAGGTTCTAGGCCTGGCTGGAGAACTGGTTGCCATCGATTCAGACTGAAAGTTGGGGTTCCGAGGATCCACCCTAGGGACCTTGACTACCAAGCCTCTCCCAGAGAGATAAGGTGGGTGTTCCAAGGCCAAACGAGCTGGTGGCAGAGCCCGGTCTTCAACGACCTGGTCTAGAATCTGCACCTTCCCCTTTAGATGTGCGGTGAATAAGAGATGTTACATTGTTTCTTTCATTTGCTCTCAGTTTGCTTTTTTTTGTTAATGTAACAGACCTTTTACCCTAGAGCCCAGGGAAAACATTTGGAAACACAATGAAATTATTTTCCAAAGTCCTTTCCACCCTTGTTTTGTGGTATATTGACTTATCCTTCCTGCTTCTCCACCCTCCACCACCAGACTCTCACCCACGTTTAGAAACCTGTGTCTTTGCTGCTCTGATCTTTAACTACCATTGGTAACATGGTCAGGTAGTGATCTGCTTTGGCCATGAGAGTGGTGTCTTTGTAATCTTGTGTGAAGACACAGTCGATGCTTGTGGACACTCTCATGAACCACCCCCGTCATGCTGCAGGAGCAGGCTGGGTGAAAATGGGAAGTTTCCATTACCATCCCTGCAAGCCCCCTCTCTTCCTGACATTACTGAACCTTGAGACTTCAAAGTGGCTTCAGATCTAGCTCCATATTCCCATCGATAACAAAGATCTTGTGTTTCCTTGTTTTGTTAAAAACAGTGGTTTTTAAAAAGGAGCAAAACAAAACAAAACTAATTCTCACCTGTAGTAATGTATCAGCTGACCTCTTCCCAAGTGGCACTGGGAGAGGGCGTCTTTGATTATTGAGTTTGTCACAACAGGGGACAAGTGCTGTGGCCACCTGAAGGAAGAAGGTCAGGGATGCTGTTCATATCTTACACTGTCCAGAACACTCCGGTAAACCTATCTGGCATGTGATATCCTTCTTAAGTTTCTGTGATTTCATGTATGTATGTATGTATGTATGTATTATTTACAGTGTGTTTGTGTGTGTATTTGAGTGCTATATATGTACTTGTTAGTGTATATGAATGTATTATTTATAGTGTGTACACATGCTATGTACTTGTGTGTATATGTATGTATGTATATTATTTATAGTGTATACATATGCTGTGTAATTGTGTGTATGTATGCATGTATGCATGTATGTATGATCCATAGTATGTGTTTGTGTGTGTATACATATTGTATATGTACTTGTTAGTATGAGTATGTGTATATATGTATGTATTATTTGTAGTGTGTGTTTGTGTGTATGTGTGTGTGTGTGCTCATGCTGTGTGTGTACTTGTTAGTGTGGGCGTGTACATGTGGAGGGCAGAGGCAGACACTGGGCCTTTCCTCTATCACTCTCTACCTTTATTTTCTAAGACCAGGACTCTCTTTCACAGAAACTTATCTGGTGAAGTTCATCCACCAACCAATGAGTTTCAAAGATATGATGTTCCCATGTTCCTTGTTCCACATGCTCAGTGCTGAGGTTACAGGTGTGCTCTGTTACATGCCCAACGTCTTAGATATATTCTGGGGATCTAAACTCAGGCCCTCCCAATTTTGTGACAGGCACTTTACCCAAATGAATCCCCCTTGACACCCATGTTTTTTGTAAGGATACCAGGGTTTTTATGAGGACATTGTGTCCAAGTCCCCATCCGGCATGATGTCATCTGATTTGATGACATCTGCAAAGAGCATATTTTGAAAGTGGTGCTTTCAGACACCAGAGTCAGGATGGACCGTATCCCTTGGGCAGATGCAATCAACTCAGGACAGGGAGTTGTGCTTGGGAAATGGCGGTCATGTCTGAGGCATTTTGCAAATAGCTTTTTAAATGTCATCTGTGTTTTCCAAGCTCGGGACAGGTCAGCCTGTCTATAGTTCTGGGTCTCTCTAGCCCCTCCTTCTCTGCACAGTTGATTGCATTTCTCTTCCTCAGTCCCTGGGCCATTCCGACACTGAGCACCTCTCCCCACCTGTTCCCACAGTGGGTGCTCATCCAGACCCCCATTTCCACCTTTTGCTTCTTTCTATCCATCTCTTTGTATGATTTACTTCTCATTGTTCCAGCTTCTGCTCACTGTCCCTCCCCCAGGGGAGCACCTTCGATCCTCTGAGTAACATGTCCTCCCTGGAGCTCCTCACCATCTCCCTGCTCTTATGTGGCACCTTATCGCTACCACATGAAGTGGTGCTGACCTGCTCCTATGCATCTCACCCATGAGACACAGACTCTAAACAGGCAGAGCCCTGGACTTTGTGACTGTCTTTGTTTTAGACCACCTGGGACCTACAGGGTTCAGAAATACTCACAAATCAATGTCCCTCTTTTGTGAGTTGTTCAAGTCTAGGGTAGACCTGACTCTGTGTCTCAAAGTGGGGCTGACCAGGCTCTGCAGAGATGAACAAGTAGAGTCAATTAGCTTATGCATCCAGGTCCTGGACGATTCCTAGTAATTGTTTAATTTAGAAGGACTAGGGTGTGGAGTGCCTGCTACTGATAATATGGCTCCTATGTTTTCTTAAATTCAATTACGTATCATCCACTAACGAGTCTCCATGTCTCTATCCCGCTAGTTCAGTCATTTATGTAATGCATTCCTGAAAAAACATGATTTTTAAACACAAATCAATTTATTCAGTAATAAAACTTTTATCATTATGGTAAATGGGAAGGCAAATGGATTTCCCATCTACAATAAGTAGGAAGTAGTCCTCGAAGCTAAATAAAATAAAATAAAACAGAGCAGCACTCGCTGCATTCTGACTGCACGGCAAAGGCTCTGAGTATGAGGCCAGCTCTCATACTTCGGGAGAGTGAGGCAGCTCTGTACCACAGGGGAGCATGATGCTACTGACTGGGGCAGGTGCTGGGTGTGGGGATCTAGCTAGAGAGACCATCACTACTTCAAAGTAAAACATAATTATGTTTTGTATGTTCATAATGTTTTGTATGAGGTAATCTAATGTGCATGCATGTGAGTGTGTGCTCACAGGTATGCTCACATAAATTGATGTGTGTGTGTGTTCATAGGCACCTTTGTGTGCATGTATGTGTGAGGCACTCCTGAGTGCATGCATGTGTATATGTGTTCACAGGTGTGCTCACGAGAATGTGTGTGTGTGTGTGTTCATAGGCACCCTTGAATGCATGCATGTGCATGTGTGTCTATCACAGCTGGGTATAGAAGGATTTGTGGATCACAGTCCCAGGAATACACAGTTTATCACAGCTGGATATAGAAGGGTTTGTAGCTCACAGCTCCAGGGTACAGTCCATTACAGCTGAGGAAGCCATGGCTATAGGAGCATGAGGCAGCTGGTCATTTTGCACACACAGTCAGGAAGCAGTGATGAACACTAGTGCTCATTGCCCTTGGCACTGGTTGCACTTGCTGCTTCCTGGTCTGCCATCCTGTGAAGAGTCCCTTCCTGGCTTTCCCCTTTCCCTGGAAGAACCTTCTTGCTATACCTCCTACTACAGTAAACTGAATACTCTGAAGCCATGAGCCAGATTGCATCTCTTCCCCATTAAGTTGCTTCTGTCAGATATTTGGCCACATAGTGAAAAGTTACTGAAGAAAATTAGTACCAAAGGAATGGATCTGTTTCTGTGACTAAGCCTGAACGAGTGGTTCTTGGGCCTTTGGAGCTGACATAGAATTCAGAGTCATTGACAGATACAAGCTGGAGAAGCCCTGGAATGCTGTAGCACCTCCTAGTGGCTGATTCTGGTTTGGAAGGCAAGAATGCTGAGTGAGGCATATAGCCAATGAAGATTGTTACATTATGGGGAAAAAAAATTGGCCGGTGTTCTATCCACAGGCCTGTCCTATCTATTGGCCCTGAAACTTTGAGCATGATTGAATCCAACAGTAATGGACTAATGTATTTGATGGAGAAGAGAGAGCAGAATTTATTCAGCTGTGGGGACTCTGGTTGAAAGTGGAGAGTAAGTGGTAGAAATATTTGGAAAATGTGCAACTTGTCTAAAACTAAGTATAGACACGGTTAAAGTTAGAGGCAAGATGGCTCTGATAATTAACAGACTGGTGCCATTAAAGAGAAGGTGTACTTTGTGCTATGACAATAGGAAATGTGTCTGGGCTGAGGGCTGACTCAAGGAAGGCTCCAAGGTAAAAAACAAACAGACCTGAAAACCCATTTGAAAACTCTTTTTAAACAGTGAGTGCTACTGGTGTGTGCTACCTGAACAGGGATGCCCAGAGAAACATTCCCAAAGGTTCAGCCATGTATGCCTGCAAATCTGCTTAGCCATGGTCCAAGGGGACTTGGCTACTTCTCAGGATGGATGCAGAACCTTGCAGGATCCACACAGACCTGGCCTTTCAGATGTGTCGCATAAGTACTGTAAGGCTGCAGAGATGTGTAGCACAGTTCTTAAAGAAACCACGTGAGGTCGAGCAATGTGTAACCTCTCAGACTCCCTGAACAGAGTGTTCCAGCCGACTGTGCCTGAAGCTGGGAGGGTGAAGCTGAAATTGTAATGGAGACCCAGATTCTGGAAATGATAGGAATGTGGGATGATGGCCAAGCAAACCCATAGTCACCAAGTAGAGCCAGCCCAGGCAGGAGGACACACATGCTGTCTGGAGGGAAGTCAGTGGGTTGGGCTGTCTGAGCTCACTGGAGTGCACAACATAACACTACTTGCCCTGAATCAGGGACATGAAGCTTCAGGGGTTAATGGTTTCCCTTCTGGGCTTCCATCTTTCTTTGAACCAAGCCTTTCTCTCTACACTCCATAGGGTGTACCTTTGGGTATGGGATGTTTATTCTGTGCCATTATATATTGGAAGTATGTAATTTTCATTTTCATTTTGCTGGAATCACAGCTCAGAGTTTGCCTTAGGTCTCAGAAGAGACTTTGAACTTTGGACAGTTTGAACAGTGTTGGAATGGTGAAGACCATGGGGACCCTGCAAGTTGGAACAGACATAGTTTGCAGTATACGACAGCCATGAGCCTTTGGGGGACCGTGGGCAAGTATGATGGTTTGAATCTGAAATTTCCCCCAGAGACTCACGATTTTTGTCAGGAATTTGTCCACAGTGATGTAAAAATGACAATGCACAGGGCAGTGTCTGTTTTCTTACTACAATCTCACCTGTTCTTAGCACCTGGCACAAGAAAAATCACCTCCCATGCACAGTTGATAAATGAATCAATAAAGAGACTCCAGCCAAGCAAGGTACATATCAGCTACTCCATGGACTTACTGCTTATAGGAAATTGAACTGGGATAGAGGAGGGGCAGAAAAAAAAGAAGAGATGGAGGCCTTCTAAGGCTGGCCGAGCCTGGCTTCTATGCTCTGCTGAGGATTAGAAGAGACTACTGTTTGTGGTAAGATGTGTAAACCTGTCACCCTGCCCACATCAGATGGTAAGCGCAGGACACTGTTAGGATCACCACCTACTCACTTGTGTGGCTGAGACCTAGACTTGGACATAGCTGAGGCTGCGGGTCCCTAGTGGACCCTAGGAGCTGTACTGTGGGAGGAAGCAACAGAGTCTCTTATACCTCTGAGAACATTTCAAGTGTCATGGCAGGACACAAGAGGGGTCAGGAAGAAGTAGAACATCATAACTCAGAGGATGGTGAGGGTGTAGCCATGGCAACCAGGAGCAATATTCTCTCTTCATCTCTGATGATGGTGTTGATTCATGTCTGGGGAGACTGAGGACCCAGAAGCCAACAGGACAGTGTTTTTATTCTCATAAGGGACTGACCCTTTACCCACTCCATGAGCTGATGGCATTTGAGAAAATCAGCCAAACAATGCAAACCTTGGCAAACAGAAGGGTTGGCTTTGACCATGGAGTAATTTCCCATCAAACTTTTACCCAGCCCAGGTATTTTTCAAACACTGGGATACTTTGCAGGGATACAAAGAACAAAAGCTGAGCCCAGATAGAGTTAGGAGAAGATTCTGGAAGCTTCCAACTTCATTGTGTCCCTCATGTCCAGGTGACTGTGACCAGTTCCTCCTCTGGTCTGTACACATTTTCTTATAAAGAGCTAACAAATGGAAACATCTCTATGCAGAGCTGTTCTCCTCTGGTGAAGAGATTTCTGAGTCTGTCACTTAAGTCTAGAGGAAATTGTCTGCACAGAGCTCAGGTGTGAGGGCAGGAGGCAGATGTGTTTCTAGAGCAAAAGATGGTAGGAGAAAGGGGGGGATACAGGACACAGACAGAGCAAAGTCACTCCATCAAGACTTACCTTTGGGTACCTCCTTTTCCAGACCCCAGGCACCAGATGAGGGAATCCGATCTCTGCTCAGTTTGCTAAACAGGCAACTCTGATCCTTGGGAACTGTGGTTCTTAGGGGAATCTTGCTCCAAGCGCACAGCTGAACATGTCTGCATGTTCAGTTACTTGCTGAGCAGACATTGGCTGTTGAGCCATTCAAGTCCATGGCAACCTTTTCAAACCTTCTTCCTGGCAGGGCAGCTGGGGAGGTAAAACCCATCAGGTAGCCAGTGCCTCAGGAAGCCTGGTGTGAGCCTCCTCAGGATCCAGGTTGGGGCTGGAGATAATCTCCAAACTCTGAGGGCAGAAGAGGGGAAGAGAGTGCAGGAGAGGCCAGCAGAAATGGGGGTGAGTTATGATGAATTACTTGGGGCTGAGGCAACACTTAGGTTCTGGTGTCCTAAGACTGTGGGGTACTGAGTCATAGGCTGGGGATCTAGCTGCTAGTGTGACTGACACATTCCCAGCTGACTGTAGTCTATATCCTTCCCAGGAATACTAGACCAGATCTGTGAGTCTTTAACAAGTCCAGCTCTGCTTAAACTAGCCATGGAGGCTTTCTGCACCTAAGATCCTTCCTCTCACTGAGTAGCCAGGTGTTCTGCTTCTTGTGGAAAGTAAACATTTAACATTGAGAGTGGATGCAGAGATAGCACCTGCCTGAGAGTGTCCTGGAGTGAGAAGGGCCATGCACTGGCCACTGAGCCACATACACCACCTGACCTGGAGTGATGCTCTCTAGTGCTTGGCTCCCTTTGTCACCTGAGCTCTAGGTCGACCGGATCACACAGTATTCAGAACCCCTTCATGTGGCACACACAAGGGCTCCAGAGAGTAGGCTGCCTTTCTTTACTTCCTTTCTGGGACAGCCACATATCAAAAAAAAAAAAAAAAAAACTTATTATTCTCTGGCTGATACAGTTAATTATTTTTAAAACACAAGTTTGTTTTTTTGTATCTTGTGTTAGAAACATATGAGATTGACCCAGAAAAAAAAAAAGGGACATATCACATGGAGATTGATTAGATTTTCAGAAATGGGGATAGATATTTCTTCTTGCTGATAGAGCCCCTATCCTGTGAGCTGTGGACAAGCCGTTTGTCCATGGAAACGTTTGTCCAGTAGTCTATGGAAACGTGCATTAATCTATCAGCTTTCTCCATGACCGAGGCTGCTTAGCTTAAGAGGCATGAGGGCAGAGAAGCCGTCAATGTGGAACATCACGGATAGCAAATCTAACAGAGATCTTCATGGCTCTTCAGACGCCCAAGTAGGTTAACCTGTGTATTGATTACCTAGCCTGTAAATTAATGAGTCATCCCCATTAATTATGTGTGTACCTTTATAAACATCCTTAGACTTCCTAGAGATAAGAAGGTGTGGGGACCCAAGTGAGAACTGTGAGTTTATGCTGAGAACCCACCTCAGCGCTGGCCCGGAACACATTCTTGGTTTTCCCCTCACAGGTCCCCTTTCCAAGCAATGAGAGGATGTGTCAAGATCGAATGGTCCCTCAGCCTCTAGCTCTGCTTCCTTTGACAGCTGACTCCAAATCTGGCCACACCTAAGTCCTCTCAGAGGGTGCTGGAGAAAGAAAAACAAACAAACAACAAACAAAACAAAGCAAAACGTTTTATTGTAGCCAGCACTTTAAAATGCAACTGGCCAACCTCCTTTATTTAAAATAAGTATATGTATTCATTTATATGCATGTGTGCTTTGTTGTGTATGTGTGCATTTGTATGTATGCGTGTGTGCATCTCTGTGTGCATACACATGCACATATACACTTGTGTGTAAGTCACAGGACAGCTTGCAAGAGTTTCCTTCCATCACATGGATTCCAAGAAATAAAGTCAAGTCATCAGGCTTGGCTGCAAACACCTCTACCTGTTTAGCCATCCGCCCCTCCCCCTCCTGCCCTTTCAAAAGTTGTTCCAGTAAACAGTCATGGTGGAAGCTCCCGTGGCTTCTCCTTCCTTCTACTCTATATGGCTCTTTGCCCTTATCTGCATTCCTGATTCCCAGATATGATTGGACTTACAGAAGACAGCTATATAGCTGTCTCCAGAGAGGCCCTGCCTGAGCCTTACAGATATAGAGGCGGATGCTCACAGCCAACCGTGGGACTGAGCTCGGAGTGCCCAGTGGAGGAGTTAGAGAAAGGATTTAAGGATCTGGCAGGGTTTGCAACCCCATAGGAAGAACAATATCAACCAACCAGACCCCCCTGAGCTCCCGGGGACTAAGCCACCAACCAAGGAGTAGACATGGCTCCAGACGCATATGTAGCAGAGGATGGCCTTGTCAGGCATCAATGGGAGGAGAGGTCCTTGGTCCTACAAAGGCTCGATAGATGCCCCAGTGTAGGGGAATCAAGGGTGGGGAGGCGGAATGGGTGGGTGGGTGGAGGAACACCCTTAGAGAAGCGAGGCGAGGGGGAACGGGATAGGAGGTTTCCAGGAAAGGGGATAATATTTGAAATGTAAATAAAAATATCCAATAAAACATGTGTATGTGTGTGTGTACGGGGGGAGAGAGAGAGAGAGAGAGAGAGAGAATAGCAGTTGGTGTGAGGGATGGTGCTATAGTTGGCCACAGTCTCGGCACAGGCTGCCTTTGCAACCGGTCATGTATGAGCACAACTTGGAAGTGAATTTGGGGACTGCTGTGAACTGTCCTTGACACTGCATGGAAGAAATAAATGATTCTATGTAATCTAAGCCTGGTTTGGTGAAACAAAGTTGAGTTCGTCTGCGAGGACTTCCTGGAGCAAGTGCATTTACAAATGGCTGTCCAAACAGAGAGTTGCCTCCCCTGCCATTTTGGGGCAGGGCGGGACTTCAGGTGTCTAACAGGAAGCAGCCTTCTGAGTGCACCCTGGAAGCCTCCCTTCTACTCCACGAGAGCATGCTAGGCGTTCCTATCCTGTTAAGGTCTCCTATGAGTAACTCACAGCTGCACCAATTGTCACGCACGGAGGACACATCAAGACAAACGCCAAGTCACTGGGTCCATGTGCCAACCTGAACCAGGAGTTTTGGCCGTTTGAGATTCCATAGACCATCAGTCTCAGTTCGAAGGAAAGAGAGACTGCCGAGCGGTGCCCCTTCTGTGAGCATGATCCAGCTTTCCCACTTCTGTTCCAACCAATTGTTGGCGGTTTTTGCTAAACTCAAGAGTCTTTCATATGTATTTACGCAATGTTCATTTTAACCGGACTATGCGGAAGGTACGGCATCCATGTGTCATTCCTCAGCGTTTAGCTGACAGTGAGGTCCGGGGAGGCTCAGACTGTCTTGGCTCTATGTGATCTTGGGTTCTGGTCACAATGGACCCTTATTTTGTTTCTTCCCTCTCTGAGACCTCCTTGAAACTGATTCCAGAGTGGAACAGAGGGGACAAAATGACCACTTGGGCCCCACCCGCCCTGAGATACGGTACTTTCACCTCCGTGGAGGGTGAGTTCCCACACCTCTCCTGGGCCCGCGAAATGGTAGAGAGAATGTCTGAGTTCACCAGGGCAAGCACAGCCCGAGATTGTGAGTCCTGGAGAACAGAGGTTTGCAGCAGCTTACTTACAGAATGATGTCTTGCATATCAAAGCAGGAACCTCTCTGTCGCCTGGGGGGCTCTTTCTCTATTTATGAGGCCATTTATCTTTTATCTCGCCCCTGTGAACAGGCAGCGATATCCACAAAAGACGACATCATTTGTTCCAGTAGCACTCAGACGCCAGCACCATATAAAAGGAAAAAGTGATCCTGATTCCTGCATTTTTTTTCCTGTTTGCTATAGATATTTGAAAAATTCTAATTTGCTTTGATATTGAATTAGCTTTGTTTTTCTGCTATAAGTATAGAAGCATTGGATAGGGAGAGCCAGAAAATTAATAATTCAACTCTTCTTATTTGAGGCAGAGTTGCTGGAAACAAAATAAGAAAGCAGCCCATGGCTTGTAGGAGGGCAGGAGGTCCGTGAATCTATGCATGGCCATGTGAGCCACCATGCTGTGCATCTGCACTTGGCTGTCCCAGATTTCCAGATGTTCAACAGAGGCATGAAAGAATGATCTAGGATGTTCCTGATCCAAGCACAGTGCACGGTTTCAGCATGGCTGGCTCTTGTTTCTAGTGAATTTGGCCCAGAGAATAGAGAATGCCCCAAGCTTCAGGAGTGTCTCATGGTGTCCCTCTACTAGGCCTAATGCTGGTCTCAGAGATCCTGTGTGAGTCTGCTTGCTTCTGGACACCTTGGCTTTTATTCATGCTTGTCCTAACATTGGCACAACCCAAAGAATTCAAGACAGGTGTAGGGATGCTGATGGAGACATCAGCTCAGGGCATCACATACCCTGGGCAGAGCTTGGGAAGGGCTCTGTAAATATATGTCTCACCTGGGACATCTGGTAGCAGAGGGAGCCTTATAGGCTTTTCACGCAAAACTAAGAAACAGGGTAGCCAAGACCAAAAATATATTAAATGTATAGTTGATATTGTAGGACTGAGGCTGGAGAGATGGCTCAGTAGTGAGGAGCACTAGCTGCTCTTCCAGAGGACCCAGAATCAATTCCCAGCACCCACATGGTGGCTCACAACCATGTGTATCTCCAGTTCCTGGAGATCCAATAGCCTCTTCTGTCTTCTGTGGACACTGCATGTGGGTAATACAGAGACATAAATGCAGGCAAAACATCCACAAACATTAAATTAATTAATTAATTTAAAAGGAAAGAAGTCACTATTATTGAAGAAGAAGCTTACAAACCTTGACATTCTCTGTTCTCTGGGCCAAATTCACTAGAAACAAGAGCCAGCCATGCTGAAACTGTGCACTGTGCTTAGATCAGGAACATCCTAGATCATTCTTTCATGCCTTTGTTGAACATCTGGAAATCTGGGGCAGCCAAGTGCAGATGCACAGCATGGTGGCTCACATGGCCATGCATAGATTCACGGACCTCCTGCCCTCCTACAAGCCATGGGCTGCTTTCTTATTTTGGACCCAGGGCTGGAGTTCTTCATTCTGGATTCAAATGATTGATTCGCCTGGGAAGAGCTTAACCCACAGATGCCCAGTCTCGCACCTGTCCAGTTAAGTATCTTTGTGGCCAGGGCTCGGGCATCAGTGTCCCTGACAATGATTCTGATATGGAGACAGGTTGATTGGAGATTGTGGATTGCTTTTTCCACATTCAATTCTGAGGTAAACCATGAGTGGTGATTATTAAATTGTTCACCATTGTTAGGGTTGCCTTAACCAGGACAGCAAGATGAGGAAGGGATGGAGAAAAGAAGGGAGGAAGGGAGAGAGGGAGGGAGGGAGAACCAAGAAAAAACAGAAAGAAAGGTTAGGAGACAGGCAACTAACTGCATAGAACATCTAGCAATTCTACACCAATAACATGCGAACGCTAGCCTTTACAAGACTTAACAGGACAGTCACTGAACATTAAAATCAGCTGTGTCTCTGACACCAGAGAACACAATTAGATCATACTGTCTTGGAAATACTATTCAGAACGCACAAACCCACAGAAGAAAATCAGTGAGGCAGAAAACCAAAATTTAAAAACAAATGCCTGAATCTAGAAAGAGGCCCCCAGCGGGACAGAAGGGATCAGCTAGAACGGAGGGAGGGAGAGAGAGAGGACAGCAGGGGTAAATGTTAAGGCCACACCATGTATAATGCATGAAAATGTCAAGATAGACCTATTAGATACGTATGTTTATGTATGTAAATAAAAAGTGAAAATGTAAAAGATAAACATGCCTCTTGGAAAATAAACTATAAAATGTTCATTAGAAAGTAAAAACAAAACCAAATACATGGTGAGGTATATTCACGGACAAAAGGCTTAATGCCTTGATGAATTCAACAAATATATATTTAAAAACTTTCAGTGGTCAGATCTGACTGTGCGAAGCACTTCCTGCTTGATGGTTCTTACCATGTGAGGACACGGGCATCTGAAAAGAAACAAAAAGGGATGCTGGAACCCAAGGAATAGAAGGGATCTCAGGACTCCCTCCCGATACCTCAGCATTAAACTTCATTTGAGCAAAGCCTGGAAGGTGGTGATTGGGGGTTGGCTGGTAAGACCTGCTCTAGGGAGAAGGTAGTAGCAACGTTCTCTGAATCCAAACATTCTGTGCTGGAGGAAGGCTCCTTAAGATTCAGAAAGGAAACAACTCAGGTCCCAGGAAGGCCCTGTCCCTTGTTACACTCAAACAGTCCAACAGCCTGCAGAACTTTGCAGAGAGCTCCAGGATGCAGGCTTCATGAGCCATGCTGGGATTCCCTTTTCAGAGGCGCAGTTGACTCTAAAGGACCCTGAACCCCCAAGCCACAGCCCTAAAACTGAATAAGAAGTTCAGGAAGCCAGCTTTTGGGGCCGCAGAAGAGAGGCAAATGATCTGGACACCCAAAGGTTACAAAGATAAGGCAGTAGATCCTGTGGGTTAAGAAGCAGCTTATTGAAAACCGGAGACTTCTCCATTCTCTTCT
This sequence comes from Rhynchomys soricoides, assembly GCA_019843965.1. Classification (NCBI taxonomy): domain Eukaryota; kingdom Metazoa; phylum Chordata; class Mammalia; order Rodentia; family Muridae; genus Rhynchomys; species Rhynchomys soricoides. Next base: position 2,852,693 of record JADRCH010000172.1, read on the forward strand.
GAGTGAACCCCCTTCCCACTCCCTACCCTCGGTTACAAAGAACCCAGCTTGAAGCATGCAACCTGTATTCTGCTCTCCAGTCCTGGTGTTTCCGGATCCTGTACTGTGATCACAGTGCAGCAGATCTGGAGACCCCATCTCCGTTAAACAAAACGTCTCTAGTTCTTTAAGCTCAGCTAAGTCCTCACCTTTTCTTCTTCCCTACAGACTCAACTCTTCATATTCTTACACACGCCTTTGTAAGTAAAGCCATGGGATCCCAGGTTCGTCAAGTCAGATTTGGTGGACATTTTTATTGTTGTTGGTCCCAGTCTAGGGTAAACCTATACTTGTTCATTTCCTCAGGAAAGGTCACCCAAAAGAAGGTGCACCTCCCTGTGCTGTGCTCACTATGGCTGAGCTCGGAGGATGTGTCTGCACATGCATGTTCTGGGGTGTCACAGAGTGGTGTCTGCACATGCTTACTCTGGAGTGTCACAGTGTGTCTGCACATGCATGTTCTAGGGTGTCACCGGGTGTGTGTCTGGACATGCATGTTCTGGGGTGTCACAGAGGATGTGTCTGCACATGCATGTTCTGGGGTGTCACCAAGTGTGTGTCAAATTCCAAGTAGGAGAAGCAGGTGAGTGTGTGTCAGGTGATCCCTAACGGCTCATTGCTGTAAGGAAGGCACCTTTGATACAAGGGAAAGATGCTGACTTAGCTGATAAATAGCTCAGTCTGCTCTTCTTGGTGCCAAGAAATCCAAAAAGAGCAGTGGTGGGGCTAGACACAAATGTGAGGTGATTGGTGTGATCCAAGTGACTTGTTAAAGGTGGTCACAGTGTAGGAGGTCACAATGTAGGAAGTCACAATGTATGAAGTCACAGTATAGGAGGTCACAGTGTAGGGGGTCACAGTGTAGGTGGTCATGGTGTACGTGGTCACGATGTAGAGGGTCACTGTGTAGGTGGTTATGGTATAGGAGATCATGGTGTAGGAGGTCACAGTGTAGGAGGTCACAGTGTAGGAAGTCACAGTGTAGGTGGTTATGGTGAAGGTGGTCATGGTATAGGAGGTCACAGTGTAGGTGGTCACAATATAGGAGGTCATAGTATACCAGGTCACACTGTAGAAGGTCATGGTGTAGGTGGTGGCAGGAGCCCAACTTTGGAGACAGATGATTTATCCATCCGTGGAAAGTCAAAGAAAGGATGGGATGACTACTGGTTTGGGCCAGCACCACTGGAAGGAAATTTTACTCTCTGAAATGGAGAGAAGGTGAAAGGGCCGTACTGTCATAGAATGGCGGATAGGAGGTGTTTGCTTTGGAGTCTGGGAAGATTTAGAGCAGATCGAAGAGATTGTGTTGCTAACTGACTATGAGATTCTGGAGTCGGAAGGAGTGGGTGGAGTCTGTGATGGGCATAAATGGCTGAAATGTATCAGCATGTGGAAGGTGTTTGCACTCCATAAAACCTCAAGGAAGCTCTTCTAAGAGTGGTCCCAGGACCAGAAGCATTGTTTGCTAGAAGCGCAGATCTTCAGACCCAGCTCTAGACTCACTGTGTTGACAAGGCTCACAGGGAGGTTGGAAGCAAGCCAGTGCCTCCCAGCCTCAGCTCCACTGATTTGCTGATTCTCCAGTTCCCCACGAAAGGAGGGTTGTCCTAAGCACTGAGTCCTGGGAGCTGCACAGGCTTAGAGAGTAGAACCCGGGCCTGAGGAAGAGCCAGCTAAGAAGGAAGAGAAATCACGAAACCACACTACGAAGACGGATGACTGCTGCAGAGGAATGTGTTGATTTAATGCCATCCGAAAACAAAACCTTAGAAGTTAGAGAGCTTGACAGCTGCCCCAAAGCCTGCTGTAACAGCGTAAAGGGCCGAAGATGGATCTGACAGTTGTGAGAAATCTGAGTGTGGAATTAATCTCCGTGGAACTCATGATAGCTGTGGGAGACTTGTATCTGAATGAAGGCGCATTTCACCCGGTGGGGGGGGAAGGCTGCTTAGCAATTGGCCAGACATGTGGAAATAGATAATTTTAGGTCTTTCCATAACACATATGCAAAAATATACTCCAGATGGACTAGTGGCTGGGATGTGAGCAGGGATCACTTGAAGGAAAATCTAAGATAACATCTTTCTTCCTGTGTGATAGTAAAGAACTCATCATGAAAATAGATTAATAAAATTTGAACCCAGTAAAATGCAGACCCCTTGAATGGTCAACGCCAGCTCCACAGATCAGGGATCAGGGTTTCTAGTGGTCCCAGAGGCAAACTTTGATATCCAGAATGTCAGAAATATGAAAATGATGCTCTAAATGACAGTGGGGAAGGAAAATCTGGAAATAGTTCAACAAGAAATCCGAAGGGAAGAGCATCAAGCGTGCTTGACTTATAGAGGAATGAGGAAACACACAAACGAAAACATTAGTCCCGCCTTTCCTGCCATGCTGGCTACAGGAGGGAAACCCCCAGTTGTAGCTACAAACCCCCATTAACCCAGCCCTGAAATGGTGTAGCTTTATTGATTTGTAGTCCTGGGCCTCAGAAGGTGGCCACCAGCCTCCCAGGCTAAAGCCATGGGGCCTCAGAGCTGTCTGTAGATTCCAAGAGAGATTACTTACCCTGCCTTTCTGGCAGCTAGGGCCACATTCCTTACATTGCCTGGCACCAGGTGAGGCCTCCATCCTTAGCACAAGTGCCCAAAGTCTCCAAGGTTCTCCTGACCTTCCATCACCCAATCTCCTGCCTTCCTCACAGAGACTCTAGAGAAGACTCATCTAGATTATATGGTCTGATCAACACACTCAAGATCCTTTATAGAATCCCAGCTTCTAAGTTCCATTTAGAGACCCCAGAGAATCTGGGGGGTGGGATGGCTCGGTTGGTAAACTGTGTGTTTCATTAGCACAGGGACCTAGATTTGGATCCACAGCCTCCGTTAAAAAGCTGGGTGCAGCTTGGTACTGAGAGGTAGAAACACAAGAACACGCAGGATCCACTGATCTTCCAGTCTAAGCAATAGGTGGGCTCTCTAGGTTCAGCAAGAGACCCTGTCTGAAATAACATGGAGACATGATTGAGGAAGACACCTGATTTCAACTTCTGGCTTCTACATGTATGTACACACACACACCACACTAACACACACATGCACACACACACACCACATACACACACAGATGCACACTACACACACACACCACACACACAAACATATACCACACACTCAGACACACATGCACACACACATATACACAGAGAGAGACACACACAGACACAGATGCACACTACACACATACACACAAACACCAATACATATACAGACA
>JADRCH010000172.1:2856410-2877077 GCA_019843965.1 Rhynchomys soricoides
ACACACACACACACACACACACACACACACACCAGACTCCCAGTTACTAGCAGATGAGCATACTGCATCTGGAGCATAGTTTAGCCCACCACACATGCTTTGGGAAGATTCCAGGCACCAGGAGCCGCACACACCTTAAACCATCATAGCCCCCTGCAACGTTTCAACATTGTATCACCCTAAAATGTGTACACAGTTTAAACTCTTGGATTTGATTTGGAGACGCTATCATACAAACAGGTGCAGGAGCATTCACAAGACACCCTTTGCATCAAGAAAAAGAAAAAAGAGAAGAAAACTGGTTCTCAGAAAATAGATAAAATGGGTATCTATAAAAATGAGAGATTTATTTACAGTCTGATGTGGTACGCTGGGAAGATAAATAATATCAACATCTATCAACAATATTATAATGTAAAACATTTTGTGAAAGGAAGGCTAAAACTGCTCTCAGGTGATCGTAGAAGCACAGACAGTGCCGTGGGTGTTGGTAATGGAAGCATACATGTTTCCGGCCTAATAAATCCATTTAGTGTCGACAATTTCAGGAGAGTGGTGGTTTCCAAGGACAAAGTTGAGGGATGCCGTAGACCCTCCCTCTCTGCACTTTCCTTAAGTCTCACACATTCAAACACTGAAACAGAACACCAAGAGTGCCAGACATACCTTTATCTGAGAAGCCGACCAGCTTCCCAGGACATCCTTGGGCTGTTAGCTTCTGCTAGCAACTGATGCTTTTCAAAGACAGCAGAGTCGCCAACTGTCATGCCCAGCATGTGAACCCTCTCTCCTGGTCTCAGCACCCCAGGGGATTCATCTGGCTCCTGAGTCTCCCTCCTGCTCTGCCTGTCATTATCTGGGTCTCACTGGTCATGCTTTGATCCTCCAGGAGAGGACCCATGATGAAGAATGCCTAATACAAGTACATTCCAGAAGTGCTGGCCCCTCCCAGACATCCCTGCTCCTGGCCTCATGCTCCCTGCTCCATCTCTCGGTTAGAATATGCTTCCCTCTTCTCTAAGCCCATATCCCTGTCCTTACCTTCTCCATATTAGGGAAGTCTCTGTCTCTCTGTGCTTCTGTCACTGCACATCATGCATGTCTCATCTGCCCCTTGCTACAGTGATTGGCTCTGCTCCGGTAGGAGCTGCTCCTCGACAGGGAAAGCTAAGTGTTCACACCCTGGGTCCCACCCTGCCTTGGAGCCTGGCCTTTGCCTTTTGCTAGCATGTAAAGGCTTCCTGGCTGTATGAGGTGCCCAAGCAATGCTATGTACTCACCAGCTATTCACTGGATGTTCTGGGACGTCTTTGTCCATGAGCCCACCCTTGCTCACCATGTCTGATCTTCCTTTTGACTCCTGAGCAAGCACTTGTGAGATGCGGTCAGGACATTCCAAGAAGGACCCTGGAAGCACCAATCCTGGTCACATGTCCATGTCCTCCTGTCCCCCAGTCCTGTTCTCTGCCCCCTCCTGCCTGCTCTGTGAGCTCCATCTCAGCCACTGCCTGGAGGCCACAGGCACTGTGGCCTTTCTTGGTGTTTTCGGTTTTGCTATGAATGTTTCTCCAACAAAGAACTCTTCCCATCATCACTTTAACAGGAACTGTATTCTCCCTCATTTGCCCCTCCAACCTCATAGACCCCAGGTAAATCCCTCACCCTTCAAGGTCTCACCAAAGCTCTCGTTAGGTTATTTCTGTAAAAGCGTGCCCCATTCCTCCATTCGAGGTGATAATGTATGTTCTTTGTCATTATATATTGGAAGCATATAATTTGCCTTTTGACCTTACAGGGGATTGTAGCTAGGGAGTTGCACTGAGTCTCAGGAGGTTGGACTCCTTTGGACAGTGCAAGGCTGAAAGCCCAGAGCCTTTGGCAATTGAAGTAAATATATTTTTGCCTTATGCCATGAGCCTATGGGGACAGTGGTTTTAAAATGGCAACTTTAAATGAGAAATGTCCCCCACAGGCTTGTATGGGAGCTTATGGAATCTTTAGGGATGGAAAGCCTTTCAGAAGGAAGAACCGAGATGGGCTTTGAGGTTTTATAGCCTGGTCCCATTTCTCTCTCTCTCTCTCTCTCTCTCTCTCTCTCTCTTTCTTTCTCTCTCTCTCTCTCCCTCCCTCCCTCCCTCCTTTCTATGGATAAAAGTGTGACCAACCAGCTTCTTTCCCCTGCCACCGCTGTCCAGTCTGTTGCTGTGATTTCCCTGCCCTATGGACTCTACCCCTCTGCGACCATAAACCGAAATAAAACCTCTCTATCCTACATTGATTTTTTTTTTTTTTGGTTTTACTATTTTATCACAAAAGCAGAAAAGAAACTACTACACTTCCGTACAGCATCAAATATTTATCAAACGGTCAAGATTCCAGCCGCTTTCAGAGACACATCTATATTTAATTTGCTTGAATCAAGATTCAGGATTTGTCTATTCTGCCTCTGGCTGCACAGTTCTTGTGTCTCCATCTTTCTTGTCCCCTTCAGCTCCTGGTGATGCGTCATAGAGAGACCCAGATCATCTTCCTGTAGAATCTGTTACATTCCGAGCACTGTGGGCAGAATATCCTGAGTCACTTAATCTGGCTTGTGTTTCCTGTATTTCTCACTGGTCACTTTGAATCCCCAACAGAAGGTTCCACACCCTGGGAGTTGGGGGAGAGGAAAAAGAAGGAGAGAAGGAGGGAGAGTAGGGGAGAGAAGAAAAGAGGAGGAGGGAGAGGAGGAGGGACAAGAGGAGGGAGGAGAAGGAACAGGAGGAGGGAGGGGAGGAGGGACAGAAGGAAGAACAGGAGGAAGGACAGGAAGAGGGACAGGGTTAGGGACAGGAGAATAAACAGGAGGAGAGAGAGGAGGAGGGACAGGAGGAGGGAGGAGAAGGAACAGGAGGAGAGAGGGGAGGAGGGACAGGAGGAGGGAGGGGAGGAGGGACAGGAGGAAGGACAGGAAGAGGGACAGGGTTAGGGACAGGAGAATAAACAGGAGGAGAGAGAGGAGGAGGGACAGGAGGAGGGAGGAGAAGGAACAGGAGGAGAGAGGGGAGGAGGGAGAGGACCGGAGGAGGGAGAGAGGCTTCCCGCAGGGAGCTGTACTGTGTTAGACATGGTAATCATTTCCACAGGGATCTTCTTTCGGACAGAGAAGGATAGAGGATCAGTATCTATAGGAACACTAATGAGCTGAAGTGCTCAGGTCTGTTACCTTCCTGGACTCATGTCACGCCAAGCTAGACATCACAGAATGTTCTACCTGAGAGGGAAAGCCAGGCTGCACTTGAGAGTCACATCCATAATGAAAAGGCCAAGGAGGTCTTAGAAGACGGAGCTGGACTCTCAGGTCTGCGATCACTGAACCTGACCTACTTTCTGCTTCCAAATGAGCGTCCTCATTTCCAGACCTAATTTTCCTTTATGAAGAAGAAGCCTTTGCAAGACTCACTGTACTGCCAGCACCAAGCCCCGCCAAACGGGGGTTGCTCCTTATAACGGCCGTGCATGCTAGGGCAGGGGTGTGTTTGACTCTCTCTGTCTCTGTCTCTGTCTCTGTCTGTATATGTGTCTGTATGTGTGCATGAGAGAGAGAGAGAGAGAGAGAGAGAGAGAGAGAGAGAGAGCAAGAGAGAGAGAGAGTGAGGGGGGTCTCAGGAAGGGAGATGATGCCCACAGATCTGGCAGTTTTTGCATCTCAGGACCCTGACTTGCTTAACTCTGACCCTTCCCATCACCATGTTACCCATACTTGGCTTTCAGAAGAGAAACACAGATTTGTAAGACTAAGGTTGCCCGCTGGGCTGGGGGCGGGGAGGGGGTAGTGTCAGTTTGTGCCAGAGCCCCAACTGTCCAGATCAGATGGCATCCACCCACCTCAGTGTGGCCTGAAGCTCAAACAGCCTCCAGGTTTCCACTAGCTGGAGCCAGCAGGTGGGTGCGGGCCCAGCGCTACCCCTCTTCTCTGAGGAGCAGAGCAATATAGATGGGATTTGCCTGTCTCTGGGAGCTTTCTGTCAGATCCCCGTGATTGCTCCAAGTGTGTGCTTAATCGAACAGCTTCCCTCATAGGTCTGAGATGAGGTTTATAAAATACCAGTGTGTACACACAATCGCGGGTGCAGCTTGCCTCTGCATATGGAGATGTGCATGCACACCCACGGGAATGGCCTTTTCATTAATTGCAACTTGTAGTTTGGTTATTTAAAACAAATTGGCTCCCAGCAAATTGTCGTGTTTTGGCAGAGAACTGGAAATAGCGGGGATAAGCTGCTGCCGCGTGCTATGATAGTCATTAACCAGAGCTTACGCCTAATGGCTCCTTCCATGGAGTCTGTATTGGAGGGACAGGTGGACACATGGGCTGAAGGGCAGCACGGCTCTCCTCGCACATGAGGGGCTGCCAGAGGTAGAGGAGTCAGTGTGGCTTCCTTCATTCTTTCAGAGTACACAGAGCCTTTTCGTACACAAGCCGCTGACTAAAGGGCACAGAAGCTGCAGGAGTCAATGTGTTAATACGATACGGCTCCTGCTCAGGGAGAGTTTGTGTACAAATCCAATGAGCCTCACAAAGACACATTCCCGGAGCTGGACACAAGAGGCAAAATTCAAGCCTCAAGGGTCTGCCTGGGTCACCAAAACACTCCTTGAGAAAGTGGGCAGAGTCCAAGTCACTCAGCCACCCCCTAACTCACTCCTTCATTTACTCTCAGTCATTAATTTACTCACTCACAAACTCATTCATTCATTCATGTATTCAATCATTCATTTACTTATTTATTCAGGATTTGGTGAGAGTCAATTATATGTATTCTAGCTACCTGGTAGGGTATGGAATCTGAGAAATAAATCTGACTCCTGGCAGAAAGTGGGGGGTGGGACCATGTGGGAAGGGCTTTCTCTACATTTTCCCTTCCAGCTTGTCCTGTATCAAATTCTGAGTTCTGGACTGCGGCGCTCTTGGCTTAAGTTGCCTGTAGATTATTCTGTCACTCCCCATCTTTCCATGCTGACTCTGTAGGCTCAGGGATGGTGGGGTGACCTTCATACCATCCCAATCCCATTTTGCCTGGGCTTTTAAGTCTCAGCTTGGACCTCACTTCCTCCCAGGAAGTCCCTCATGGCTCTGTAGGTTCTCCACAAGTCCCCATCCTTCTCCTCTCTGCTGTCAGATTGCATGGCTTCTGTGAGTGTGCTTGACTTCAGCATGGAGAGAGAGAGCATGACACCAGACCTGTTTTCTGCTGTGTCCTCCTTTTCCAGAGCAGGCCTAGGAAGCCCCCAGTCCATGTGTATAAGGAATGAACATTCTAGTCATGTAGGTGGGTGGTGCCCTGTAACCCTCAACATTGTAAAGTCTGAGAAAAAGGGTCAGGCAGGGAGCTGAAGAAGCTGGCTGCTGTGCTAGAAAGTCATGACTGGTTGACAAGATAGCTGTTCCCATACATTTCCTAAAGAGAACCACAAAAGTTTGAAAATAAAATAAAATACCCATTTCTTTTTTCTTTCCTTTTAAAAATTTCTATCTATTATCTATCTATCTATCTATCTATCTATCTATCTATCTATCTATCTATCCAGGGTCTTATGATGCAGTCTTGGCTAGCCTGGAGCCCACTGTGTGGACCAGGCTGCCCTGGAACTCACAGAGATCAGTCCACCTGCCTCTGCCTTCTGGGTACTGAGATCAAAGGTGACTATGACTGATTCCAGTAAAATATGCCTTTCCCCATGTCAGTGTTATTAAAATTCAAATAATTGTGTCTCTTTCTGTAACATCAAAGGTCTCGAATAATGGTGAATATGGATCATTAACTAATACAAGGCATTAAAGATCAAACAAAGTATAATAAATAAGTCCAAGAGGACACCCACAAGAGATCCTAGGGTTCGTACAGCTGCTCCACCATGGAAAGAGCTGAAAGATGGGAGGACCTCCCCAGCACCTCCACTTCCTCCTCTCCTCACCAGGGAATAAGCAAGGAGCAACCCATCCAGATTCAAGAAGTGCTTTTCCTGCTGTCAAGAAAGTGTGCCCACAGTTGGAATTTCTGTGACATGGACATAACAGTGATGGATGGGGTTGGTAGCCATCTTGTAAGGATGTCCCTAAACCAAGAGAGTGAGACCAGAGCAGGAACACCAGAAGTGCCTGAGTGTTTGGGAGCTTCTTGAGACTAAAGTGCCAGCTAGCTGCCTCAGCAACAGTGTGAATAAGAAGCTATAGTCTGAGCCACTGTGGTGTCAGAGGGCTTGGATCACCCTGGGCCAGTGTGTTCCAGTTGGTACTGGCTAATGGGTGAGGCCCTGGCTTTTGGTCACTTAATTCTGAGCCATATTCTGGGTTAGCACTGAGCTTGGGCACTGCAGAGGAACTGGGGAGGATTCGTGTTTAGACTCCAGCACCTCCTTTCACAGGCTTTCCTCCCTTCTTCACCCTGGGAAGCTTCAGAGGCCACTGTAATGGCTGATGGACAGCACATTCTGGCTTCTGGTTCCTCTCCCTGAACAATGCTATCTGAAAAGATTACAGCTTAACTGAGGTTAGTGCTAAATGGATACCGGTGTTGCTTCTCGGCCCTGGCTCTCTTCTGACAAGACTGTGTGTGGAGGGCGGGTGGAGCAGCAACCCCTCTCCTTTGCTGCCAGCTAAGCTAGACTAGAGATGTAATTCAGTCACAAAAGATTGAAGTTCCTAAGCCCATGGAACCACACTGGCCCTGGACCTGCCTCACACTCCGGGATCTGTAAACTGTCACTCTGTATGACTTTGGTGAGATACTTCAGGAAACACTCCTAGAGATGTGTAGGGCTCCATCAGCTCAGGTTTCCAGTTCTGCTTTTCTTCTGTGTAGCCACTGGCTACCCTGTTAATAACATCCCATAATACCCGTGTGGCACCTGTGTGATTGTACCTGCTCTCTCGGAAGTTTCCAGACTGACTAAGGAGATGAAGTGTTTGACAGGAGGACTTGAGTTTATCCCCAACACCCATATAAAGACCTGGGTATGGTTTCATATGGCTGTAATCTCAGCATTGGGGAAACTGAGGCAGACAGATCTGTGAAGCTCCATAGCCAGCCATCCTAGCTATCTAGCTGAATATTTGAGCTCCAATCTCAGTGAGAGACCCTCTCTCAGTCGGGGAGGGAGAGGATATAGGGAGAGGGACTCTGGGGGAGGGGACTGGAGAAGGGGGGCAGCGATCAAGATGTAAAATGAATAAATAAATAGAAAAATAAGAGAGAAATTGATGAAAAAGACCCTAGATGGTGAACTCTGATCTCCACATGTACACAGACACATACAACACACACGTTCACATATTCAAGTGAATACATACACATACCAAAACCGCCTGCGCACCTTTGTTAATTCTATCATCCGTTTCTGTTTTCAGAGGTTATTGACTGAGCCATGTGCTGAGATGTGATGACACAGCATGACATGAGGGGAGAGCACAACCCTACCCTCTCAGCACAGGACTGGAGATGCTCAGTTTCCCTGGGGCAGGCATGTTGGGGACAGTTTTTCCATTTTAGCAACAATGTGTCCTTAAGGGGTGGTGGTGATAGTGGGAGCCAGCACTTACAGTGTGCTCTGAAATTATGTCCTGGCCCCAGCTGACAGCTACATTGTTTCTAAACATTGCCTAGGCTCCCTTGTGGGACACCCTTGGTGTTGGTGGAGAATCTTGCACAAAAGCTGTGGACAGGGTAACCTGCCACCTCAGGAATCAGCAGCCACCAACACCCCAGAGAGGAAAAAAGCATGAGAGCTGAGATGAGACTCAGGTCCCCAGAGCCCACAGGGCAAGCAGGGCATGTGCAGAGGCTTTGGAGGTCAGGGAAGCAGTCCTGAAAGGAATGGGGCTGGGTGGTGCTGATACCTACCCCCTGCAGAGGGTTAACTCAGCGACCTCCTGCTGGGCAGAGGAAACAATGTTTCCTGGAATGGTTTCCTTCAAACTTCTCTTTCACTGAGAGATTTCTTTAGCGAATAGCAGTCTATCATGTGCTGGTGACAGGTGAGACAGTCTTATTTTGTACAAGATCAGGGAAGCAAGAAAAACAAAAAAATTAGCATCTCTCCATGACAGCATGAGCCACAGTGAAACTGGGAGGAGGGATAGACTGGGTTGGACCAGTCCATCTTCTCTGCTTAGAACATGGTGGTTCAACGATTTTCTTGAAAGAAGGAAGTAGCTTCCTCACTGCCACCAAGAAAATCACAAAGTGCCTGTGGCTTCCAGCCTCAGTTTCTCCAGTATCCCATAATTGCTAGCATTTACATCTTAAGTAATGGTAGGTTTATTATCTTAAGCCATGAAGGGCTGGGATAGTTTGTTAGCCAGTGATAGATTCAATCCTACACTTTCGTAGCCAGGGAAGTGTGCAGAGCAACTCGAGCCATGGGAAGTCAAGCTGAGGTTTTCGGTTTATACTTCTGAACATTTATCCCAGCATGCCCATGCCTTGGAAAGCACTGTGAAGATGAGACACAATTAAGCCCTTCTTAGCTTGTACCTTCCTAAGAACTGTTTGGGGGCTCAGTTGCACATTCTCAGAACATCTGAATGGTCAAACGGAGCAAAGGGCCCAGAAATGAAGAGAGTCAAGAATTCATTCCCTTGTGGTATTCAGATTCATGGTCAAAAACAAATCCCAGCATTTCACATGTGTGTTCATGTAGGAGTCTGGGTGCCCAAGTCTTACTCTGAGGGATTTGGTCCATTTTGTTGACTTCAGAGTCTGGCCAGTTTATCAGTTTCCATTTGGAGTTCTGAGACCCTTGAGGCCTGCGTGAAACTCTCCCCTTTTCATACTGAGAACTCTCTCAGCCCTTCTCCAAGGCTAAGAGGTGGCCATGTCTGTTCAGGTGCATTACTTGGCTCTCTGTTCTGTGGTCCAGATGTCTGTCCTCAGGCTGATGTCCCACTGTGGATGCTGCCTTTCTGTGAAAGTCTGAGCAGGGTTGGGCTGGACTTCTTCCACCTTTTGTATGGGTTGCTAGGATCTTGGTGTCTCCATAGGAATTTTAGTTTCGCACCGATTCCTGACGTTACTAATGATACTCTGTTATGCTTGCAGAAGGAACCTAGCATAACTGTCCTCGGAGTGGCTATACAGAAGCATAAGCAGATACCCACAGAAAAACATTGGACTGTGGTTGGGGACACCTGAGGAAGAGTTGGAGGAAAGATCAAAAGCCCAGAAGTAGATAGAAACTCCACAGGAAGACCAACAAAGTCAACAAACCTGGACACCTGGGAGCTCTGAGAATCTGAGCCACCAGCCTAAGAACATACAGGGGCTAGAACAAGGCCTCCAGGCACACATGTAGCAGATGGGTAGCTCAGTCTTCATGGCTGCTCTGACTGGCCTCAGTGGGAGAAGATGTACCTAATCTGCTTGGGTTGGGGGATACTCAATGGGGTCCCACCCTCTCAGAGGAGAAGAAGAGGGGGAATGGGAGAGAGGGACTTGAGGGAGAGTAGCATTTGGGATGTAAACAAATAAATTAGTTGAAAAAGAAACTTGTTTGATCTTTGATTTAATGTATATTGAATGTATAGATCATTTTGGATGTTATTGGCATTTTGCCAAACTAATTCTTCATTCTTGAACACAGGATATCTTTCCATTTATTTCTGTCTTGTTTAGTCTCTGATTATATTTTGTGATTTTTCAGGGTATAGTTCTTGCACCTTTTTGGTTAAATACATCCCTAAGCATTTCACTGTTTTCAACGTTATCGCAGGTTGAATTATTCTCTATTCCAGTATAAAAAAACTCATTTTTTTTGTGTTGATGTTTTATTTTACTCTGCAGTTTTACTGATTTTGATCACTGGCTCTAACATTGAGGGTGGAGACTTTAGGGCTTTGCACACACAGAGGTGGAGTCATTCTGATGAGCCACCTTTTATTCCTTCTTTTGCACTGTTTCTCTGTGTTCCCATGTCCAGCGCCAACAACTACAAAAACAAGCAAGCTAGAACAATATCAAACTAAGAAGCTACACAGTCAACACGCTCAGAGGGTTTCACTTGCTATGCACTCTACCCACTGAGCCACACCTCCAGCAAATAGAGTCTTTTCAGTAGTAGTTTCTTGAGTTCCCAGATTTTCTGAATCAGCAAAGATCCCCTGTGCTGTGCGCACAGCTGTGTCCAACTGCAGAGCCTCCCTCCAAGTCCCTCGCCTCCTCCCTCCATCTCGGGTGCTCACGGGTGCCCCCACTTCAGAGTTTATCCCAAGAAGTGTTTTGATAACTGCCTATCAGATTCTTCTCTTGAAGGAAAATTGATTATATGCAAGATTAATTAATGAAAAGACAGGTATGGGAAATATTACCAAAGAGGTCAGCAGGCAGAAGCCACAGCTTAGCAAATGCCACATTTCTAGGGTTCAGAGATGGAATGGTAACTTTCTGTATGTGGTCATACCTCTTGGCTTTGAGCCTTCTGCTATCTGCAGGCAATCATGTAGCATCTTTCTATATTTTTACTGTATAGCTGCATGTCCAGTTTCAATATACAGCATTAGCTTATGGTATAAATGCTTATTTATTTACACTTATGTATGTGTGTGTGCGCGCGCACGCGCGCACTCACGCTCATGCCAGAGTGTATATCTGTGTACCATATTCACTCAAGAGTATGCAGAGGCCAGAAGAGGGCACTGGATTTGATGGAACTGTCCTTACAGGTGGTTGGGAGTCACCATGTGGATGCTGGGAACCAAACCAAATTCTTACAGGTCCTCCGTGATGGTAGAAAGTGTTCTAAAGTGCTGGCCCATTGCTGCAGCACCAATATTGGGTTTTAAATATCTATTCTGTGGGATACTCTACCCGGCCTTCTTACCAAGTCTCAGTGTCTATCAGTGTAATTTCATGAAGCTCTGTTTTGTAAACTTGGGTAGTGTCTTGCCCTCCTGTTAGCTGCTTAAAGAATTACTAAAAACACATAAGCTAGAAGAGACAACAGAAGCTATTCCCAGGAGAAAACAGAAACCCATGTTTTCAGAGAGGACTCTGTCCCTCCACCTCCTCAGATTTTGGGGACACTCTTGGGTTACTTGTGTTGTCTTATACCTCCCCATGCCACCCTGACATGACATTTGAGGACATGGGTGGCTGGAAACCATCCATGCTTCCTGTTAACCTCTCCTCAGTGGCAGAGCCCAGAGAGCACGCAGGCTAGCCCATGATGTCTCATGCAGTTTCATTCTCCCTTGTTAGTGTTTATTGATACAGACTTGAGGCACTGACTTCCAGTAAATGAGCTTTTAATTTTTCCTGTCCACAGTAGGCTGTCCAGTGGGCCAGCTTCAGGCTCTGATGGCTCTGAAGAGAACGGCAGAGGTCCGGGACCTTGTTATACTCTATGGAGATGCCAACTTCCTGGAGGACCAGAGAGAAAGAGACCACGTTGGAGACATTCTTAGCTTCTGGGTTGGTGGAGGCCAGGGATCCGTCAACAGATTCCAAAAGGTTTCACCTGTCTGTTGCAAGGGCGTTAAGTCAGACACAGATGGGCAAGGAATGGCTGTTAAGAAGGCTAATGACAGTCCAAGATAATGTGTCCTTAGGCTCTGAACTTGTAGCTCTCAACCTCTCTCTGAGCCCTGGAGTTCTGGACAGTTACTCAGCCTTGCAGAAGGCTCACTGGGAGGCGGGGCTTCCTTCGCACTCAGGGGTGAGTACTGCAGACATTGAACTTCCCTGACTCTGGTGTCTCCCAGGGGTGGGGCAAATGACTGTCATTTACACTTTTGGAACAGCAGGTTGGGAGTTAATATCACCTATGCATTTATCTAAAAATTAGTTTTTTGCTTATTTGTTTGTTCCATATTTTAGACACAACTCATGGCTAGGATTCCATGTTCTGCCTATTCAGTTCTACCTATGTTCTGCATGTTCAGTCTTCCAACCCACACTGTAGAACAGCTGGGCATGCCACAGGGAGTGAACCATTGGTCCTCAACTCAATATCCATGCGTATAGGACTAGGAGATGTTCAGAGAGCGAGAAGGTCTCCATTTCTTCCTAGCACTCCACTGTCCGTACTTTCCATTAGCTTCCTGTGGCTGCGTCCTGCCTGGCAGCCTGCCAACCACATGGCTGTCATTCTTATCCCTTAGGTTGCTAGGGAGCAGGGCTTCACCAATCCCTAGGAGGTTGCCAATCATGTGGCAATGGATTCAAACCCCTCCTTCTTCAAGCTTCTGGAACCTAGACCCCAGCTGGAGGCATAGCCCCACAAAGGGAAGGGTAACAGACAACATCAAAAGTACAGCCCCTTGAACATTCACCCCCAAGAGGCTGTTCCATAAGTGTAAATGACAGTCATTTGTGACCCCCCCCTCCAGACACACCAAAGTCAGAGAAATTCAATGTCTGCAGTACCCACCCCTGAGTGTGAAGGAGCTGTGAAATGTGGGACCCGACACTTGACCTCTCTGAGCCTTGCTGTTCCAGATGTGAAATGAAAAGATTAGGTGATCAAAGACAGTCCCAGCTCTCCTGGATCTGGGTCACTGCCTGCTGGCTCTGGGGAAATCCAGCAAGGGAGGAGGAAGCAGGCACAGGCAGGGTTGAGATCCCAGGGGCAGCCACATGATAAAGGACTTCTGATTCCTGGGGGCAGTCCTGGGAAGCTCCCTTTTGTGGTACCTGGTGGTTCCGACTTACAGCTCTTCGGGTTGTCTCTGGGGCTGGGTTTGTTTGTACGCTGGGATTGGGGCATGTCTGTGCATGTGGAGTCAGAGACCTCTGGTGTGATGCTCAGAGAAGCCCTAATCTCCTTTTAACATGGGGTGTCTCACTAACCTGGAACTGATCAAATAACTAGACTGACTGGCCCACCTGTCTCCATCTCCTAGGTTCTGGGGTTTTAGGCATGAACCACCACACCAGATTTCTACTTGTCCTCATGCTTACCAGGTAAGTGTTTGCCTGAGCCATCTCCTTGTCTAGGGATGAGGTTTAATTGGGAAATAGCTCTGTCCCTTTGGGGTCTGTCACAGGCTGGCTTTCTCCTCATGGCCAAGGGACACTTCTTTGGCACTCAGGGCAGTGACACCAAGAACTCTGCACACATTTTCTTCCTTACGAATTGAAAGAGCTCTGGTTCTCTATGTAAGTCACTGAACTTGTGGACGCCACAGAGTTTTCTTCCTTGTTTAAAAGCAAAACAGATCAGAATAGCCACACAGAGGTCCTGTCCTTGTCATCATGGGATATCTGTCATTTCCTCTTCCCAGTCACAGATCCGATGATGGGTCAGGAAGTAAGGGATGAGGGGAGGACCCCACAGAGACTCTGTGGGAAGAGAGGCATTCAGAAATTTGCAAGAACTGGGATGAGGTTGGGGGGGGGGGGCAGCTTCCTGATAAGAAGTCTAGGTGAAGAGTGTTAGGGTACCTGCAGCTTGTATAGCCTCAGGGTCCTTTCTGAATTTAACCAAGCATAGCCCTGCCCTCTTCTGAGTGTGTGGGGAGAGGACTCAGATAGCCCTGCTCTTCGGTGGTGTGTGTGTGGTGGGGTGGGAAGACTTAGCTCCAGGAGGCGAGGGAACCAGCCTGACACTATGGGGTTTTCACCGTGGTGAAGCCTCCTTCTTCCCTTCTGTTAAATATTATTTTAAAAATATTTGTTCCACTCACACTATGGAGCCATCTGCTTCTATACATACCCACCAGCCTTGAGAAGTAACCACACCCAACCCTTGGGAAAGTGGGGGTGGAGCACAGCAGGTGTGAGGAGTCTCTGGTGGGAGCAGGGGGCCCATCCTTACCTAGTCTTCTGGAGTCTAACCAGGGTCCTCCTACCTCAGGCAAACTTACAGTGCAAAGACTTTGGCCAGGAGGACTACTCCCACCCCACCCCAACCCCATCTTCTGGGATTTGAGACAGGAATATAAAGGATGTACTGGAGCATTTACCAGTGACAGAAACTATAATCTACCCACTGCCACTGTGATTGCTCCCTTTAGGGAAATGTCTTTTGCCACAGTGGCTGGGTGAAGCAACCCACAGAGCATTCAGAAGAGAATGAGATGTCTTGGAACTAAATTAAGGGTTCCAGGACTTCACCCCATCACTTGACATCTTGCAAGGCCAGGGTTCTTCCTGGTGGCATTTCTGTCCAGTCCACATCCCTTGAATCTACAGAGATTCCCTCCCCATGAGGATGCTTCTAACTCATGAGCATGGCTCCTCCCATTCCTTTCTGCATGGATCCTCCCACCAATTGCTGGCTGGAAATGAGAGTTAGTCACTGACCCTCATGAGCCCACCAAGGTTGAAATTACTCGAAGCAGGTGACTTAACTGGGAAAGGATTTATCTTTGAGGCTGGAGAGCCTGTGGTGCTGGGGAGCCCTGTTCAGATACCTGGGGGTGGGGGGAGGAAATGAAGGAGCATAGGAGGAGGGGAGGGGATTTGAACACTGGGAATAGAGAGGAGACAGAGAAGGCAGCAGTGCAGACACAGAGGCCTGAGGCCAATCTTGGTGCACACTGAGAAGCAAGAGGCAGAGATGTGGTTACCGAATGGCACCAGAGCAAGGTTGGCTGCAGACTCTGCAATCTCCTTGGTCACAGCAGCTGACTACATTCCACCCACTCTGTGCCTTCCCTTGGACACCCTGTCCCCAGCTTCTGGGAGATTTGTCTGTATTTTCCCAGTCATCTCCTTTAATTTTCCTTTAATTTTAAACAGATTTCCTCCACAGACACTCTGGATTCTGCCTTTAAGAACACAATCTATTCCTGTCTCCTCCATCCTTAGCTCCACCTCCCATCCATTTTTTCTTTAACTTTCTCAGGATTATCCTCCACTTCACTAAGTTTTCCTTCATCTGTATCTAGTCTTTCAGTTACAGAAAAGATGGGAACATGTTGGTCTCATGGAGAGCCTAATGTGAGAATGACATGGGTGTGTTTTGTGGGCAGAGAGCAAGCCTGACTTCTACTTATGATTTCTGAATGTTGATGCAAACTGTAGCCTCACCAAAAAGGGAAGAAAAGAGTTTATTCTAAGTTGAATGTGAGTCACTTTGGCCAAAGGATACAGATTCATGTTGTCCCAAGTAAAGTGTCCCATGTGTAAGCAGTGTTGTGAACTTCATGTGGTTGCTATGCATTGATGGGAACATGAGGCAGGCAGCACAGCAAAGCTTAGGATGTTCTGCTGTAGGCTGTAGAGACAGTGTTGCTGTCTGATGATGCTCTGCTGTAGGCTGGAGAGACAGCCTTGCTGTCTGATGATGCTCTGGGGTCTTGGTTGGTGGGACCCTGCAGTCTGTTAAGAATACATTCCAGTGCTTTTACCTGATAGTTAAAGGAGTGTTAGATCAAGCAACAAAGTGTGGGCAATGAGTGGCATTTAAGGGAAAAAAAGATAACCCAGGATAGTTTGACTCTGGATCTGCAACACTCCAACTCTCCACAATGGGACGTTCTGATCAGTCAGGCAGCATTTTAGACTCTTTAACACAGGTGTGGCTTTTTCAGGGAAGTTTGGTCCACAGTGTTTGACTAGTTAGTTAATGACTATTCTTCTGAACCATGTTGTATGGGGTAGTTTTCTTGTCTATTTTTTACACTTTTAAGGTTTTTTTCCAAAGAAGTAAAACAAAACAATCAACAGCCCGGAAGCACAAGTGGATCTGGGGGTGAGGGGAGCCCACTAAAGAGACTGCAGTATACACTGGGGGTGACTTTGCTGGTTACAAGGGCAGAACTGTCCCTGAGGCCAGAGAGGAAGAGGAGACTGTCTCCTGATGAGAGGCTGCACAAACAGTCTTCGAGCAGAAGCTCACCTTCACTCACCTGAAGACCTCAGCTCCGAACTCAGGTCCAATAATCCTAAGAGGCAGTGGCTGGGTTGAGTCAAACCTGTGTCCCCACCAGAGGTCCGATCTCTGTTACTTCACAGCTCACCTAATTCTCTAAGGCATGATTCCCGAAATAGAGCCACAGGTAACAACTGCAGGTAGCCACCAGGTGAGGGACTCATGAACAGAAGTCTGCTCAAGACAATCCAGACAGGAGGAAGGAAGATCAGATGTGGAGGTGAGAGTTCTGTGTGTGCTTGAATAGATCCATGTTTGGAAATATGAAGGTAAAGCCAGACGGCTCCAAAATAACTGCACAGAAAAGAAATAAAGAGAACGGCTGTACATACCATACCACACAGCGTATAATTAAAATTAAAAACTCATAGGATAGAATCAACCCATTAGAGCAAAGTGAAGGGGAAATTGCTAAGTGGAAGAGTGTGCTGAGCAAGTTTAGAACTCAGAATAAAAAGACACGGGTGGAGAATATTTAAAGGGGACAGAGACAGAGGCATGGACACAGGAGGGAGAGAAACCCTTGAAGCAGTTCATTCTACGTATAAGACAGGATGATGACTACCCAAAGCAAAGCCAACCATGAGGGAACCTCCATCCTCCTGGGCAGGAGAGTCAGGAGCTCAAAGCCAGCCTCAACTACATAGCAAGTTTGAGGTAACAAAGCAGAATAAGACAAAACAACACCCCCAAGCCCCTCTACATTTGATAGAGAACAATATAGAAATTGAAGAGGTTGCTGTTTTTACGACTGCAAAGAAAAATATCTTCATGTGCACCAAACTGAAATTGTAATTTCGAATAAAGCTCAGAGAGCCCGGTGGAGAATGAAGAAGAGAGAAAGGAGAGAAGATGAGGACAGGGAGCGCATAGGGGGTACGACCTGAGCAGACTGAGACACACAGGCCAGCTCTGCCAGGGCCTGACTCACCAACACCAGTAGAACCCCGCCCCTAGTCAGGACTGTCCATCACCCAGGCTTGGTGATCTGTAGTTCTCTCTTGTGATGCAGGGAGCAGCAGAAGCCTGTGCTGGCCCCAAGTCAGCCTGGCAGCACCAGTGAGAGAAACTGGTTACTTCTGCAGATGCGATCTGGTCCAGGGGATGAAGAGTGAGGGGTTGATCCCACTGACCATGATTGGCCTCAGGATGGATAGGTCATTGTGGCACTGTCATAAGCTGGGTAGGATCTCCATGAAAAGTTGCAATTAGTTTGAGGTTGGAAGCAAGTGACAATGTTACATTTGACCAGCCACTGTTTAAAGAGATACGTTTCATCGGCTCAAACTAAAGACATTGGCACTATAGTGGGAAAGGGGAAACAGAGTACCCTGTGGAGAGAGGCTCCTGGTGGGTGTTGTTCTTACATAAGCTTTTGTCCCTTTAATTAACAATTTTGACAGTTTCTTACTTGCATACAAGCATTGTGATCCCACTTCCCTCCCCTACTGCCTTCTCTGATACCCCCCACAGCTGCTGACCCCTTCTCCCTAGCTACTCCCCCACCCCTCTACAAACTTCCGTGAATGGCCATAGAGTCTGCATTTCTGATCACAGCAGCCCCCTCCCTCCTCTCCCCCTCCCCCCGTCCTGTCAATCCCAGAAGGAAGCATTTCATAACTCACTCTTGGCTCCTACTATCTTCCTGGCCCTTCTTCTTCGATGTTCCCTGGGTCTGCAGTTGTCAAGGCAGGTGTGTCCCTGGTAGAGCATTACTCTACCAGGACATAACAGAAGCTCAGAATTCCCACCTAGCCTGTGGACTTGCAGGCATGGGATGTGGTCACCCCTGCAACATGAGACTTCTGGCTACTCACCCATCCCTCCTTCCCACATTGGGAGGAAATTGCTCCTCTGCAAATCTGCCAGTGGGGCCAAATTGAGTGACAGTGGGAAGGGAAGGTGCTGGCTAATGCTGAAAATGAAAACATCAGGGAAGAGAGAGGAGGGGATGTCCTCAGAGCCCTGAGAGTAAAGGATTACCAACCATGAACATCCTTCCAGCTAAACCTCCCTCTACGTCAAGGATGAGAGACACATCCCTGGAGAATAGAAAGCCCACTCAGTAAGGTGCTTTCATGTAAAGTATCAGGTCCTGAGTTTGGAGCCCCAGTACCCATATAAAATGTTGGGTGTGGCAGCATGTTCTTGCAATCCAGTGCTGGGAAGGGAGAGACAAGAGGGTCCTAGGCATTTGCTGCTCAGTTAATTGAGTCAAATCAGGAATCTCTGGGTTCAGTGAGAGACCCTTTCTCAAAGAATAAGGAGCAGAATGCTGAAGAAGACTCCTGACTTCCATCACTGTGTTCTATGTGTGCATGGCCACATGCATGTGTGTGCACCCTCATACATATGTATATGTGTGCATGTGCGTGCAAACGAGTGCGCATGTGCGCGCGCACACACACACACACACACACACACACACACAGAGACGGGGGGTTCTAAATGGGCTTTAACTGAAGGAATCTGTGGTCTGCAAGAGAGGCTACATGGATTCCTTCCACTAAGGTGGAAGGCTACAGGGAAGGAACTCTAAACCACACAACAAAACAGTGAGAACTTCAAAATAAATATTGATTTGCCTTTAAAATGTTTCTTCTCCTATCGATTTAAAAAGCCAATCTGATGAACAAATAATTACAAAGCCATACCAGTGGTGTAAGTCATGGAGCCTTAGTTTGTCTGATAGTGACCAGACAGAGGAGCAGAAAGAAACGGAGAGGCTCAGGAATAAGAGTGTTGAGATTAAGTCAGTCTCAGTATAAACTGGGTTGTCTGAAGTGTAAGCTGTGCATGTGTAATCAGTGGGTCAGTTGTGAAGGACGTACACGCAAAACAGTGAAAGAGGCACTGAGAATTAAAAAGATATTAGAGAGTGTTTGGAAAACAAAAGACAGGAAACCACAGGATAGAAGAAGAAAGAGACATCTGAGAGCAAGCAGCAACATGGAAGACGTGGATCCACTAGTGTGATCGCTTTCTGAGCAGGGCATTTAAAAACGCAGTCAGCTGCGAAAGATAGGAGACTGAAAAATCGGTGTCATAGATCTGCATGCTGTTGGAAGGATGCACACATGAGATGCTAAGGCATGGTGGCTTGATTACAGAGGCATGGATCGAGAGAGTACTTGGGGGTTTCATGACGTAACTTCAAAATCGGTGGAGTGATTATATTAATAGAAAATGAACTAGACCTTAAGAAAACTAAACATTGGTGATAGAATAGCGTATAATGTTAAAAACAGTAACTCACGGGACCAGGACATAACCGCATAAACAGGTGAGCCCCAAACAACACAGGCCCCAAATGCATAAAGCAAAAGCCAAAAACTCTGAATGAAGTAGGTGGTTCAGTAACAGCAGTGGAAACACTCAGTGATTTGGTGTGGAAGCAAGACTGGAGAGCACTCTGGGCTTTTCCCTCATGTTGAAGTTGTGCACCTCATCTGCTCTCTGTGTCATCTGATTTGCTATTTGAGACACAAAGGATCTAGTCCCTGAGTTGAGAGATACCCAAGCACACTCTCTGTTCTAGTTTCCCTCCTGTGACAGTGATAGAACACTCTACCCAGAAGTGGCCTGAAGAAGACAGGTTTATTTCCATCTACACTCTGGGTTGCAGCCCGTCATTGAAGGAAGTCAGGGCAGAGACTCAGACAGAACCCATGGAAGGACATTGCTTGCTGGCTGACTCTCTGGCTTGCTCATAACCCACGCTCAGCTAGCTTCTTACACATCCCAGGATTGTCTGTCTAGGAATGGTGCTGCCCACAGGGGGCTGGCCTCTCCCACAACAATTAACAATTAAGATAATGGCCCACAACCATGTCTGCAGGCCGATCTGATCTATGCAATTCCTCAGTGGAGGCTTCCTCTTCCCAGATGACTCCAGATTAGTGTCAAGTAGGTGGTAAAACTGCCAGGAACACACACTCTGACATTTCCTTATGATCCCCTAGTGCACTCTCTTGTTGTACACCCAGGGAGGGAAAGTGGATCACAGAAGCACCATTCATAACAGCCAGAACAAGAAACCCAAGCTGCTGACCACAGAGGAATGGGAAGCATTAC
The DNA here is from genome assembly GCA_019843965.1 of Rhynchomys soricoides. NCBI lineage: Eukaryota > Metazoa > Chordata > Mammalia > Rodentia > Muridae > Rhynchomys > Rhynchomys soricoides. The sequence continues at coordinate 2,876,337 of JADRCH010000172.1, forward strand.
CGGGCAGAAGGGGGACAATGGCTGACATTCGCCACACAATGGGAGAATCCTGAATACAGCAAGCTAAATAAAGAAAGCCAGATGCAAGTGGCCATGTGGTGTATATTCATTTCTGTGCAATCTTTAGAGGAGTTTCATAGAGACAGCGAGATCGTTAGTGGTTGACAGCACCTGGGCGGTAATATGAATAGTGACAGCTATGAGAGGGATACTTACTGAAGTAAGCAGGACAACCAGACTGCTCTAAAATTCAGGTGTGTGGGTGTGGCTACAGGAGAAGCCACTCGCCAATGTACTTTAAACCAGCAGCTTCTGTGCTATGTAAAATACATCTCCACAAAAGTTTGAAGGGAAGACAATTCATAGTGTAGCAGGCCAGAGCAGAGTGTAGAAGGGCAGCTTACCTGTACATTGATTGACTTTCAATAAAAACACCAGCATTTCAACAGAGAAAGGACAGCAAACCTTTTCAGCAAGTGGTTTGCTTGAACAGTTAGACGTCAATATTGGGACTCTGAGGCTGATCACTACCTTGTAAGGTACTGGAATCGACCAGACGTGGATCACAGACTTAGCTGCAAAATCCCTAACACAAGCATTCGCCAGTAATAAAATGCATGAGGGAACTTTTTAATCTTGTTGAATCTGAAGTCTTAGGATTTAAAAAGGTGTAAATCATACACACCACATATAAACAGATACACACAGAGACACACAGAGACACATAGATATATACACAGA
>JADRCH010000172.1:2877087-2893895 GCA_019843965.1 Rhynchomys soricoides
CATACACAGACACACACAAACGACACTCATAGACACACAGATACACATGCACGGATACACAGAGACATACACAGATACACACAGACACACAGATACACATACATAGACACACACACAGGCATACACAGACACACCGATACACAGAGATGCATACCACAGACCTACACAGAAGGACAGACAGATAGATACCCACACAGACACACACAGACACACAGATACACACAGACACACAATCACAGGCCTACACAGACAGACAGACAGACAGACACACACACACACACACACACACACACACACACTTCCTAAATTTGACTTTATCCAGGTTAAGAGCTACTCTCTATCAGAAATTGTTGAAAAGTTGTCCTAGTGTTTTCCTGTTACTGTGGCAGGAACACTCAGACAGAAGCAATGTAAGGACCAAAGGTTTGATTCTGGCTCACATCTCAAGGGGAGAGTCCACATGAAGCACACGGTCACATCACATTCTCTGTCAGGAAGCAGAGAGTGATGGATGCTGCTGCTCAGCCTTCTGTCTCCACTGCCTCAGTCCAGGATCCCAGGCGGGGAATGGCACCACCCACAATGGGCAAGTCTTCATGACTAGATTAATTAAATCAAAATAATTCCCAACAGGCATGTCCAGAGGCGGCCAGTCTCCCAAGTGACTCTAGAACCTGTCAAGTGTACAGTTAGCATTCACCACCACAAAGGCATAAAGACAAATCACAGAACAGAAAGATAGTTGCACACACAGCCCCTGACAGGATGTGTGTGTACAGCATGTGCAGTCACCAATCACCTTCACAGCTTACAGTTGGTGAGAAATTGCACGGAATGCCCACACAGGCACTGTAGCAGATGAAAGATACACAATGCTATTTGGAATCATTAGAGAAATGCAGATTGATACCATGGATTTACCACTGGCAGGGCAGAGACAAACAAAGATTTGCATGGGGTGCCGAGAGGGGGATGGGCAAAGCTTGTATTCACCACTGGGGGAAGACAATGGGGCTGTTAAAGCAAGCAGGCTGTTTTTAATAAGATAAAGTTAAACCTAAGAAATCAAACACTTTGTCTTTTAGGTATCTACCCAAGAAAAAGCTAGACGAATGCTCACACAAAGGTGGGTTTGGGGTCGTTTTACAGCAGCTTTGTTTGCAACACCTTCAAACTGGATAAAACCAAATCTGTACTGTTGGTGAGTGTAGGAGTGTCACGTGTCTACACAATGGAATATCACTGCTATGTGAGAATGTAGCGTTCCTGAGCTTGCCTTCTGCTCTCTGCTGATGTTACCTCCTAGAGAGAGATCAAGGAGGCTGCTCTGCATGTGTTGTTGGGGAAGCCAGGGCTAGACTAAGAGGGGCTGAGGGAGCTCTGGGAGGGGATGGAAGGATTCTAAAATGCCTTGGTTTATTGTCATTGCATGAGTGTGTGCATTGACCAAGATCCAACACGCAGAACACCTGCAAGCATCCAGTTCTGAGAGATGTGGATCATGCCTCAATAAACTTGACTTTAACAAATTGCATCTTGAGTACCCAGCTCATCTGCAAAAAAATCAATTTCATCCAGATTGTAGATATGAACATAAACATAAAAACAAGTCTGAAAGTGAACTTTCCACAGAAGCAGAACATTTCACAGCCTTCATGTAACCAAAAGATTTGAAACAGAAAGCACATGTAAGATACACACAGAGGCACAAAGGCATACACACACACACACACACACACACACACACACATACACACATGTGCACATACGTATGCAGACATACACATGTGCATCAATGTATGCATGTATGGACACACACAGATACATATGCACACACATACACTCATATATGAATGTATGCATCCAAGGACACACACATATACACATATATGCATGCACACACATGCACACACACAGACACACACCCCACACACATCACACACACACACACTCACACATGCACAAACAGACACACAGACACACACAAACATACACACACAGACACATAGCCCTCTGACCATGGAGGAAATAGATAAATGTGATTTCTTTGAGACTAAAAGCTTTGGTTTATTGAAGGACACCGTGGAGAAAAGAACAAGAAACTACAAAGTGGAGAAGACTCCAGAGATGCTGGCGCTGGCCATACAGATCAGATGGAGAGAATGCCAATGTAATGTACAGAAAACAGATTCAATAAGCACAGAGCCAGCATTCACGAGCCTGCTCACTCAGACAATAAGCATGGAATATGCTTAGTGTCAGTACCCAGCAGGAGGTAGTCCTCTGGCCTTGGAAATTCATCATTCTGTATCACAGACACTCAAGTTTAAAGAGCTTCTAGAAAGGCAGGAGACACGTAAAACTCCTGCATGGTGAGGATGTAAATCACCCCAATAGTTTGGTTGTATCTGTCAATAATTTATCTCCTGCATATATACACAAGATAAACACATACACATAGAGTTCCAAAATACATGTCCAAGAAAGTACATTCTAGCTTTATTTACTGCATTTCTGAGGCCAAGCCAGCAACAGTGCAGTCAATCAGCATTGTATTTTCACGACACAAGAGCACGTAACTGGTGTGGACACGTGCTGTAAACACCAAGTGGGAGTTAGACATGTGAAGTGAACATCTTGGGAGTCCATCTACAAGTTTACACAATGCTGATCCACGATATGGCAGGCATGGGCACAGTGATCACTTTAAGGGGTACAGGTGGGTAGAAATGGAAGTCTGGCATGCTGGCGATAAGACATGTTTGCAAGACTCTGGATGCACATGTCTGCTTATGAGGCAAGCATGCTGCTGATCTGGTCCCTGCACTTCTTTCTCACATTTCATTTTCATTTTACAGAAGACTCACTGTCAAAGGTTTCTTCAGGAAGCCAGGTACAGCCACACACATCTGCAGTCTCAGCACTTGGAGGACTCTGACAGGAGGGTCATGAGTTTGCAGTCAGTCTGAGTGAGATAGAGAACATTTCCCACTGGTTACTCTTGAGAGTTTCTACCCCACCAGTCACAAACATTCTCCTACTGTGATGGTCCAGAGCAAGTGTCCCATCCCAGAAAACCCATCACTCTGTGCTTGGTGGTCAGTGGTGAATCCTTTAACAAAGTTTTCCCCATCAGCTTCTCCCAAAGTTGTCCGGGGATTCTTCCATCTGCCCAGCAAGAACAATTCCAGATCCACTGCTCTCCCCCCTACACTGGCTCCTCTTCTGCTCAGCTCAACAATCAGTCATAAGTTGGGGTCTTGACTGTTTTAGGCCTCAGCACAAAGGCTGTGAGGTTCAAGGGAAAGGCCAAGGACAGGGAGGCAGAGAACATGCTGTCTGTAACCAGATTCCGGATTCCAGAGATGGCATGGCACACAGTACACCATGGCTGGCAAGTTCTTACCATGTGTTTTCTAAGCCTGCAACCAAGGGTTCTCAAAGCTGACCCATATCTCAACTCTGTTGTTTCTTAACCACTCTTCCTCCTGTCACTCCACCTCTCAGGGTGCCCAGAGAGTAGCCTATAGCTCCATGCAAAGCTTCTGAGTATAAGGCCTCAGCTGCTCTTACGACAGCTTGAATTACCCAAGGCTCCTCCAGAGTACAGAGCATCAGACCCTAGGGAGCAACTTCTAGGAAGGAGGATAGAAAGAATGATGAAGAGAGAGGGGGGAGGAAGAAGAGGAAGAGAGAAGAGAAGAGAAGAGGGAGGCGATGGGGAGAAGGGGATCTTGGAAGGTGCTGAGATGTGTGCATGGAAGAAACAGCACCAGCTACAGTGGCTGGGTAGGGGGCATCAGAGAGACCAAAGTAATCTTCCTGCCCCAGCTCTGGTTAACACACTACACACCGGGCTGTGAGGACCACAGAACCTTCGCCATCACAGTGACACAGGCACAATGTGGCTCAGTGGCCAAGAACCACGTGGATCAAAGTCAAAATGAACTTTGCTGTGGGTTGGACTCTGATCATCATGGTACCCACCCAGAGACATGGAAGTGCTCACTGATAAGACAGGATGGCTCTCTGACCACCTGGCTAAGCCAATGGCTTGGTGCTGGCATCCACTACAGCCAGAGAAAAAGAAGGAAAGTGAAGCACCCTCCACTTCTCGTCTGATGAGCAAGCCGGGCACCTCCAGGTGACAGTGAGCTCAGCATCTATCTGCAGCCGTGCCCAGGAGCAGTATTCTGCAGTTCTCAATAGGTAGTGTGTAATGGGAAGTTGTCCCATTGTGAAGACACTCCCTGTGCAGCTGGGTGCAAGTATGAGGTACCCTGACAGCGCATAACAGTGATGAAGACACACGAGGTTGTCTTCCCACAACTGACAGCTTTGATGTCTCCCGACTCATCTGTCTTACTTCTTCTATCCTCTGAGGAAATTGCTTATTATTATTATTTTTATAAATGCATTCCCAGTGAAGAGAAAATTAAATATGCATGAACTTTAAAATGAAGCAGCAGAGCAGAGTTCTAAAAGCACTTCATGGAATCAGTCGGCCAATCTTTCATTAATATTTTAATTTGGGAGTAACCTGGGTCTGGTGAGGAATGTGACTTACATGCTACTCTGAGAGGGAGAAGGTGATGAGTATTTAAGTCTGGGCTGAAGATGGAGATTGTGTGTGTGTGTGTGTGTGTGTGTGTGTACATGCATTCACTCAAGTACTTGGGAACATAAGGCATACAGTCCAATGTGCAGAGGATTCTAACTGTTCCCCCCATACACCCAGAGCTTCCATGTCAACCAGGATTGCAAATGGTTTTGGATCATGTTTTAAAGTCTTATCTCATCTCTGGAACCAACTCAAGGGAGAAAGGATTTACTCTGGTTTGAGGGGTTACAGTCCCTTGTGGTGGGGAAGGCATAGAGTGGCCGTGGCTAAGGCAGCAGGAAAGTGGAGCTGCTTGCTCACATTCCTGCAGATCAGAAGCAGGAATGGGCAGGAAGTGGAGCCAGGTCATATACACCGAGGCCTGTCTCTCAGTGACCAGCCTATTTTTTCTAATGATCTCTCATGATCCGTAACTTCCCAGAAGAGTGTGATCAGCTGGGGACCAAGGAAGTCTCCAAACACACAGGCCTTCAGGGGCATTTTGTAACTAAATCTGATTGTCTTCTTGAAGGATAGGAAAGGTTGTCATCTTCTTGAGGGTACTAGCACACTGCTGTTTTAGCTAGTGCTGTAATAAAATACCCAAACAAAGGCAGAAAGGGAGAAAATATTTGTTTTAGCTCACAGTTCAAGGCATGTCCATCACAGTGAGGAAGACAGGCAGCTGTTGCAGGAGCTTGAAGCAACTAGTCACACGGTGTCCGCACGCAGATGAGACCAATGAACGCACAGCAGGGTCTAACTTGCTTCCTCCTTTTGATGTAGGACATAGAAAACGATCCTGCTCACAAACAAGATGAATGTCCCTGCATTGATGTCAAATGAAGTCAAAGTCTGTGGAGAGAATCTCTGGTGAACTATGTCAATAAAAAGCTGATGGCCTATTAGCAAAAGGCAGAGGAGAGAGGATGGAGATTTGGGTAGAGATTGGAACTCTGGGGTAGAGTCAGGCAGAAAGTTTCACCACCCAGACTCTGAGAAAGTTGGGCGTATGAAACTAGGAGAGGCAGACATAGAATAGACAAAACGGGTTATGTAAGTTACTAGCCAGCCGGGGAAAAAGCCTAAGCTTAAGTCCATACGCATTATAATAATTAATAAGCCTCTGAGTTGCTATTCAGGAATTGGTCACAGGTGGGAAAAAGCCCACAGTTACAACAGTCCTCCACGCGCATGCCCGGAAGCCTGACTCCCGGGTGCCCCGAAGCCTGACTCCCGGGTGACTCTAGGTTCTGTTAACAACACCCAGAACTCGCTTCCTCTGGACACCAGTGTTGGCCAGTGGTTCTGCGCTCTGAGGTGGGTTAGAATCGTTGGAGTGTTTGAAAGGACACTGGTGCCTGGGCCTTGCCCTGGAAATTCTGCCTTTGCTGCACTCCCCACACTGAACTGGTGAGGCTTGGGATGAGGCAATGCAAGGTAAAGGAGTCGTGTAGGGAACAGAGACCCCGGAGCAACACGCAAGAAGCCCTTTCCTACATTGGTGACAGTTTCTGCCTCCAAAAAAGGTTCAGTCTTGTGGCTGCTCGCACACTTTCTTAGAGTCAGATGCTAGCTCTTACTGCTGATAAAGTCGTTTTTTGTGTGTGCTGAGAAGGATGTTAACTGTAACCATATAACAAAGCTCACCCAAAGGTAGAGAGCTTTGCTCTGGGTAGCATCCAAGCAGCCAGTGCACCGCCTGATCCTCAGCATCCTGAGGACTCCACCCTGAGGCCTGGCCTGAGTGGAACCTAGGACCCCTCACTGCTGCTCTCGTTAGTGGACCATTACAGCTTGAATGGAAAATATCCCTTGCATGGAAAGTCTCCAGTTGTTGGCACTGTTTGGAGGGTTAGAACCTAACAAGAAATAGCTAGTTACAGAAGGTGGGTTGCTTGTGGGCTGGTCTTGAGGTTTATAGACCAGCTCCAGGTCCTATGTTACACCTGCTTGCTTCCCACCCACACTTGGAATAGCAGGGCTGCACAGTGCTCTATCTATGTGAGAGCAATCAGGGGCTAAGGAAGCCCTGCAGATTTCTCCACAACCCTACAATTCTCTAAAACAATCTACCTCTTTCTCCCTTCTTCACAGAGACATTCCAGGGAGAATCACACAGCGAGGTTCCCTACAACCTCCCCTACCTTCTCTAAACTCCCTCCATATTTTCAGAAAATAGTGTGTGAACCCATCTTTGGGGGTATCTGAGGGACATGGGGATCTCACAGCGGGGGGCCGGGTGAATCTGCTTCTGGGCAGGATGTCACCAGCATCTCTTGTCAGCAGTCAGAAACTGCTGGACTCAGCAACCAAAGGATGGAGAGGCATAAATAGCTCAAAATTCTTCACAGAGAGATAAGGGTTGCAGTTCTTTCCCTCTGGATATTCTTCAATCGCTTGAGGTGTTGTTGTTGTTTGTTTGTTTGGTTGGTTGGTTTTCGAGACAGGGTTTCTCTGTGTAGCCTTGGCTTTCCTGGGACTCACTCTGTAGACCAGGCTGGCCTCGAACTCAGAAATCCACCTGTCTCTGCCTCCCAAGTGCTGGGGTTAAAGGCATGCGCCACCACTACCCAGCTAATTGCTTGAGTTTTTATTTTCACCAAACTATGTCTCTGTAACGGCTGTAACTGTTGTGAAATGAGATGTGAGCTCTTGGCTGTTTTTCTACAACTCGGTGTTCGTTCCATACACATCACCTGAAAGATTATGAGTTTTGGGGATCGCAGAACAAATTAAAATGTTTCTCACTGAAATAAACTCGCTGGCCTTTCCACTCAGTAATTGTTCTCTTCGTACTGGAGTGAATTAAGTTAGAGCTTGGTGGATGAATAGTGTTCTGCCCAGTAATGAAGCTCCCTGCAGATGAGGGACTGAGCTGTGATCTATCTTCACTAGCCACTCTTTCTGTGATGATTGTTTGCCGGTTTGCCAAAATGTGTCAGTAATCAATACATGGAGTATTTTCAATGCATCCTCAGGCATAAGCATGGTGAGGAAGACATTGAGGGATGAATGTTCCTGCGGAGGCTCCATCCATGGAACCCTAGCTCACAGAGATGACCAGAAGGTGTGTGGGAACAAGCCTGGCACGGTGGAAAGAAGCCCTATGTGTCCATCCCGGGTGCTGTGGCTCTGGGTGGGACAGGAGACACTAGGGAAGGGGCTGCAAGCTCTTCTACAGTCCGACGGGCTGGCCAGGATTTGTGAGAGGCCTCTGCAGAGACACAGCCTGTGGGTAGAAGAGGGAGCCATCCCAGGGAACACCACAACTGGCTCTGGAGTTCTCATGGTTGGACATTGCTGATGCCACCGGATGGCACAGGACCTGGGAACAGATGGGGCCACAGAGCATAGCTGGCATCCCATTGTGGGACCCAGGTTGCGATGGCTTGGGGCTAGTTGCTTAGGCTTGGGTGAATGGGTAATGTCTGGGAGTGCTAGGAAGCCCTTGGTGAGAGCTTAGATGCGGCTCCTTAATTGAAGGGCGGATCCCTCGCTTCCCCAGGTGGGTCAAGATGAATAGACAGTCCATAATTCTAAGACATTTATTTTCATTGTGGAGACTGGCATGGATAGAATTATACCCTCACCCCTCTGGGAGAGGCGAGGCAGATATAGTAACTGGGAAGGGCGTGGCTAAGCCTCTGGGTGTCTCATTAACATGGGGATGGCTTGGGACTGTGTGGCCATGCCTCTACCTGGGGCGTGGCCACACCTCTACCTGAGGAGGGGTGGTATGTGACAGTGACCGGAACCAAAAGCCTCCCAGAAGCATTGGTATAACGTTTTCCGGTCCCTTGCGGATTGTTCTCTGTCCTCTGGGTTGCCCAGAGTTTACACCTGTGCTCAATCGGGTGCCAGTCTGCCTGTCACAGATCATTGCCCCACAAAGGTGGATCTGGAAGGGGCCTTGAAGAACAGAGCAATGAGCTGCAAGCACAGGAGCCTGAGGGGGGACCACAAGCCCCAACACAGGCTCCAGGCAGCCTTGGGCAGAAGCAGATTTCAGAACTAGGTTTTACCTTCTGCAAAGAAAATAAAATCTTCAAGAATTGGTTATTTTAGGAATAATTATATATGTACATAATATTTTATACATAATATGTATATGGTATATAGATACATTTAATACATGCAATATAAATATTATGTACATTTATGCATGTAATATATATATAGTATTTATGTACATATTTAAAATCCCATATATTCTCTCTCTCTCTTTATATATATATATATATATATATATATATATATATATATATATTCTATCTATATATGCTCCCCTGTTAACAATTGCTTCATATTCACAAATTCAATTTTCCCAGGGACTTTAGAGCAGGAAGCTCCATTAATAATGGAGATCAGTTTATATTCTTTTGGCTGTGTTTCTCAGAGTATAACCTATCTGAGTTTTGCTATGAACATACAACAGTTCCATGGTGGCACGCTTTGGTCAACTGTAAATGAAACCCATCTCCCTGAATGTTCCTAACGCAGAGAGGATGTTACAATTACAAGAGGTCCTGTAGTCTACCTCGGGGTTGCCTACATATCTTAAACATTTCCTGGATTTGTTTTTCAAGGAACTAGGAGTTAAAGGAACACAGTCATGGGACACACCAGACACTAATGTCTCCATGAGGGGCAGCGTGTGTGTGTCTTGCTTTCAAACACAGTGGCGAGCACTGAAAGTTATGGGCTTCAGTTCCATGTGTGAGTAAGAGAGTATGGCTTGCCCTTGGTAGTCCTGTGTGTCCTTCATGCTCTGGCAAAGCTCCAGCTGGCCCTTCTTCCGATTGATCAGTGGCAAAACCCATGTCATAGGGCTGGAGCAAAGCATGTCCAGAGCACTGGCTCAGCCCAAGCAAGGCAGGGGAGTCAGGTGACAGTTATTTAGGTCTTGTCTTTGCCATGCAGTGTTGTGGGCTCTACTGAGTGTCTTCTGCAGTCACCAGACACTCAGGCAGAAAATGTCTGAGCTGCCAGGGGTAAAACTGCCAACTCTGAGTGATGTCTTTGTAAACCAGAAAAGCTGTGGTCCCTAAGGTCTGAGCTACCTTTGTTGATGTTATTTAGAAGCAAGGAGGGCATCTTCAAGACTTTGCACTGCAGGGCTTCTGAAGCTAATTTAAGTGCTGCATTGAGCCGAAGGAGGGGCAGGTGGACTTCGGGAAGAACGGTCTAGAGGAAGCTGCTTCCCAGCAGGAAGAGATTGTGGTGATGGTTATGAGACAGTGTGGGGAGCTCAAGTGTGAGGACCTGTCCTACAAGTGTGACACAGGGCTCAGTAAAAATCAGTAACTCGTGAGAAGGATCTGTTCAGATACAAAACTAAGACCTCAGGGACATAAGCCAGGTTCATTCTCTCATCATTCTCCAGGACATGAGTTTGTCTTCCTGTGGCAATGTTTGGAATGTTCCCAACTCACACAACCATCCATAGGATACAAAATAAAGTGAAGTGCTAAGAGGCTGGAGACAGAGGAATCAGAGCATCTGCATGAGGGCAGACCCAGCTCCTGCTTCCGCAGAATGTCACAGAAAGCTGAACTCTCTCCATCCATGAGATATGCTCTCCCAGGGCACAAATAAACTCAGGAATGAGCCTTGGAGGGCTCTGCTCTACCTCTTGACTCCTTCTTCACTCCAAATCCAGGCCTGTGAACAAACAAGCTTGTGAACACATACCTTCTCATCAGGCACGTTCTGAGTACAAAGGGTGAGCTTTAACATTCAATCTCTGAAAGTAACAGATCAGTAGCCATCTATATCAGGGAATATATTCTAGTCTGAATTCACATACATGGAGAAAGGAGCTAGAATATTTGAAATGAGAATTGTTATGGGAAATTCCAGTGCTGTAAAGGTACCTGGGTAATCAATACGTCCCAGATGGCTCAGTGGGTTAAAGGGTTTACTACACAAACCTGAGGACCTTAGTCTGATCCCCAGAACCCACATAGAGAAACACCTGTATTTCCTACACCCCTACCATGAGATGAGCCCATAAGCTCACAGGTCAGCTACCCCACTGTATGCAGCAGGGAAGAAATCAGATTCTATCTCACCACGGTGCAAGGAAGGACAGAAGTGACTCCCCAGAATTGTCCTGTGTCCCACACCTGGATCCTGTGGCATGTGTATTCCCACACCTGCGCACACATCAAATACAATTAATAATAGCAATAATAAACACAATTAATAATAATAATAATAAAAAGTAGTGTGAATGTGTCCCTTAAGTTACATCTATTTGAGGTTTTCTTTCTTCTCCTTCAGCTTTGCAAACCTCACTTGCGATTTAGGGCAGGGAGGATAAGGGGGGCATTTCTGAGCCTGTGAAATGCTTGTAATCCCTAAGGGCTCATTTAGGAGAGGATGGAGCAGCTCCAGGCTTGGCTGCATCCTTTCTGGGTTGACTGCTTTTGTATCCAGCATAACCGTCCATCAACCTGCCTTCCCTGCAGAGCCCAAAAGTCACCTGAGGTTTGCCTCTCCTTAGGGAGCAGGAGAGGTGTCTCTGAAGACTGGCCAAGTAGAGGAACAGAATAAACCTCAGAGGGACTATGAGTGGTACAGAAATTGATTTCTCAGGACTCCCAGTCACAGGAAAGCTGCTCTGTATCCCCAGACATACAGCCTCCTTCTGCAAAGCATACATGGAGGGCTCAGAGACAGCAAAGAGACTCTGAGTTCTCCCTATACTCACCTAGTTTCTGTACTGGAGATAGGGGGATGGGCAGCCCCTCCAGTTTCCAGTCAGAGTGGAGGGATATCCTGTAGCTTTTCTTCCAGCCTATAGCTTAGCAGCTTTGGCTCTGAATTCCTCCAACCCCTGTCATCTGAGGGATGGATGGTTCCGTGCTGTGGGTTCAGCATCTCCAAGCACAGGGTCTTTAAGAGGTCAAGAAAAATGCCATGGCCAACTGGAAAAGTAGGCACATTCAGGACACTTCTCTCTCTCTCTCTCTCTCTCTCTCTCTCTCTCTCTCTCTCTCTGCCTCTGTCTCTCTGTGTGTGTGTAACATGATGAAGATCGTTGTCATAGATACAAACAAAAGCGCCCAGGAGCATTGAGGGAGCTTAAGCACTGGGCTAAGGGCAAGCTGGGCTGATATTGACAGGTGACACTGCCTGCTGGCTCTCCTCTGTACATAGTTTGGAGTACTTAGTGTTACCTTACATGGATAGTCAAGGTCCTGATGGAATATTATGGTCCTTCATAGGGAGAGGAACCTAGAAAGTTCTAAGCTCTCTCTCCATTTTATGTCTGGGCTACCCCGAGCTAGCCTGGGTTAGCCTGTGTGAATCACCTTGACTTTCCTTGGCTATCAGGAGCTAACATGTCATGCTTCCAACTGGTGCTCACACGGCTCCATTGTAAAATTGAGATGGGTGCTGATAACTCTGATATTCCTGGAGATGTCCGATCACAGGACTCATGTCTGTGACCTGGCACGGGACACACACACTCCTCTCACCTGACCTTGCTCATGAATTTTTTAGCAATTCCCATATCAACCTGTGTGTCTTCTGCTGGTGAAAAGAAACTGTATTCCCAATCTCTCTTGCCCAGGCTGCTCTGATTTGCTACTGTACCCAGATCCACAGCCCAGCTGGGTGGTGTTTGGCTGAATTCCAGATCTGTTTGGGCTGATGAGATCCTCAGGTAGCTTCTGTATGGAAATAAAGAGACACTCCTTGGATGGACATCTCCAAGCCAGGATCCCCAGAAAGGTTTCATCCCCTCTTGATACAGTCTGCCCCTGGAGAGCCTGGGGCAGAGGAGGGCTTAGAAAACCCTGACTCCAGGACAGTGCTCTAGGAATGCATAATATGGAGCTACACGTATGGAATGTGTACCAATGCATGGTAGTCTACTTCAGTTAGGCCCTGGGGACTCACCTGACACGCTCCGAGGAATGAGATCAATACCAGATCGCAGAGCAGAAATGGAAAGGCCAGCTGTGCTCCACACTGGGGCCAGTTCCCTGCAGCCATGTTAGAATAAAGGAGCTCAGTACATGACAGCCAGGAGAGTCCAAAAAGTGAACTCAGGTGAGCAGCAGCATGCCACAAGACACCTGGCACAAAACCAGAACCCCAAGGGCTGTGTTCCCACAGAAAAGTTATATTCCAAATCAGATGGCCAGTGGCCTATGCTACAGATATGGATTCTCGATAGAAGGAGATCTGGAAGAATGAGCTAGAAATGGGATTTATAAGATAGTCTGGAGAGTCCTGCAACGGCTGTCTGTGCACTGCAGAGGCTGAGGACCCAGTCTAACTGATGATACTGGGTGCCTCACCAATTCCAGTCTGGCCCTGAAGGCCTAGAAGATTCTTGGAGAGTTGAAAGGGACGAACCCTTTGATGTCAGTAAAGAGTGGCTTTTATGGGAGCAGCAGTAGAGCAGATGCACTCACCAGCAGGAATCAAAGACAGGCAGGCAAAATGGCCCTCAGACTTCTTTGCATTGATCTGTATAAATCTCATCGACCCATGCAAAGGTACATCTCTTACTGCAGTGGTTCTCAGACTTCTTAATGCTGCGATCCTTTAATACAGTTCCTCATGCTGTGGTGAGCCCTGGCCATATTATTCTTGTTGCTACTTCACAACTAATTTTACCACTGTTATGAATCATGATGCAAATATGTGGTAGACAGTTGGTCTTAGGAGGCCCCTGGGAAAAGCTCATTTGACCCCTAAAGGGGTTGCAACCCACAGGTTGAGAACCACTGTCCTAACGGACCCCAGCTCCATTCAAGTTGACAACCGATGTCAACTACCACTGCAGCTGAATACTTTCCAACAAGTTTCCCACACATGTTTGGAACAGGGTTGAAAGTCAGTTATGGGCTGGGTCAAAGTGAAGGAAGTCAGGTGTTAATCCCAGTCAGTGAGATCAGAAGGATGTAGCCTAGACATGGCTTCACATCTCCCTGAATCCAGTTATAGTGGATCACATATGCCATGGTCAGCCTTTTGTACGTTGTCTGAGACTGCCATGGAGTGGTCATGACTTCACAGCTCTATAGCACCCAAAGCAGATAAATGACTGACTTCAGCTGGACATGAGAGCTGAGGTGAACCTGAGAGTGATCCCTTCCTAAGCCACTGTAGACACAGTCAATGTGGGTTTATAAAAGTGGAAATCCAGATATCCCTTGCTGCATAGCCTGAACCTTCGGAACTGCTTCAGTGAAGGTGAGCATTTCCTTTAGGCTGCTTTAGGGAACTGATTTAAAGCAGATTGTGCATATTTTAAAGGATTTCTTGATGTGTCCCATGCCTAAGAAGGGCTGGGTACTGAAGGCAGAGCAGGGAAGTGGACTAATTTTGTCCTTCCACGCACCTGCACCTCCCACTTCCCAGAGGTGACTGTCACAAACACATACTCATGCTTAAGTTCTAGGAGCATGGGTGGGTGTGCATCAGTGTGGGAGAAATCAACCTAGGACTGTGTATTGGGTCACGGAGATTCTATTTAAGGAATGCCTCTCCACACAAATGACACTTGAAAACAGAACAAGGGAGCAGGGCCCCATGACTTGCAAAAGGGAAAGCATTTGCCTTCCTTGAGTAAAGAGATTAGGGCAGTGGCATCGTGCTGAGTGAGGGAAGGGGCAGGGCCTGCATCTGCCCGGGCCCAGTGCATACATAATGAGCAACGAATGGCTTTGGGTCCTTCTCACACCGAAGGATTCTTTCTGACTTTTACAGGCTGTGGTTTTAAGCCAGGAATGTATCTTGACATATGTATAACACTACAGCTTTCCTTTGGGATGCGGATAGCTGGGAGAATTGCTCCCAGCCGGTCGACAGGAGAATCCCAGCATTTCATATCTTACTGAAACCTGCAGAGGAGGAGTCAGGATGCAAGCCACAAAGGCTCAGAGCCCAAGGGTCAAAAGGGCAAATCCAAGGGAGATGAATGTGAGTGAGGGGAACCTGCAGCAGGGTACCTATGGAAAAGCCTGAGAAGAGGTGGGTGCAAGCAGATACCAGGCTGTTTGCATCAGTCCTTACTGTCCTGCCCATGGCAGCCATGGGCAAACACTGTGCTGGTGTGACCTAAGGCTTACAAGTACCCAGAGCACCACCTGATGACCTGGGCTCAGGAATGACTCATGCTGGAAGCATCTACAGCAGGCAGTGGACATGGTCAACTGGACAGCATTTAGAATTACCTGGAAGGCACACCTCTGTGTATCTGTGAGAATGCTTCTAGCAAAGTCTAACTGAGGAGGGAGATCTGCTCTGAATGCACTCTGCTCTATCCCATGGTACTGGCTCTTCTCTCTCTTTCTCCCTCCTCCCCCCCAGCTTCCTGACAGCTGGCACACTGTGAAGAGCTGCTTCATGCTCATGGAGCCACCTGATGATCTGGACCTTCATCTTGAGGATCGAAATAAACCATCTTCCCATAAGGAGCTTCTGCACGATATTTGGTCACAGCAAGGAGAAGCATAACAAACATCACAGCATGGAGGAGATTTATCATAGGCATGATCACTGTGTCAGAGGCTTTGTGGGGGAAGACAGAATGTTCAGAACATATAGGGGATTTCAGTGGAGGTGTTAAACATTAGAATAACAGAGACAAAGAATTCCTCACTTGGAATTCCTGGTGGACCTTGAAATTAGGTCAAAGGAATCATCTAAGTTTAAACTCAAAAAATACAAACTCAGAACACAGCAAACTACAGAGATGTGCAGAAAGGCCAAGTTTCAAATAGAAATAAACTGAATGCTAGAAGCAGGAGTGGAGAAGGTGGCACAAGAAATCCCTGAAGGTTTATGACTTGTAACTTTTTAGAAACAGTTAAAGATACAAATCCACACACCCATGAAGACAGAGACCCTCAACCACTATCAACACTGTGACACACATAAGTACAAATTATGCAAAATTTTAAAGCAAAATAGAAAATCCTGAGAGTTCAAAGGAAAACCTGATATGAAGCAAGGGGAAAATAAAGAACTATTCATTAGAAACTATCAAGTTAGAAGACAATAAAGAAAAATTTTAATTTTTTTTTGGGGGGGGAATATACCAATCTGGAATTCTGTGTTGTTTTTAGTGATAAAACGTATTTCATGCCCACTCTGTCAAAGCACTGAGTTAGACACTTGATGAGCATCACCTCTTAATCTTCAAAACATCCCGGGGAGACTCCCATCTCCTGGACCATACATGAGCTCAAGGACTGCCCGTTATCATTTCATGACTTCAAGTCTGTAGACCACCTGAAGGTCTGACCCTGGCACATGGCAGGACTGGCCCGCTCTGAGGAGGGAGGCATTGGTGATGAGGAACTGGACACCATGTAGCTGGAGCTTGAGACTCTGCTGTCTTTTGCAAGCAGGCGACTGCATGTGCTGGAAGCTGAAACCCAGATCCTTACTGACTGGTGGGACGGGAAAGGTAACCGAAGATTCCTGAAGTTGGGTTGTGACTATGAGCTTGGAACTCCCCCCAGATATGGGAAGCCCAAACCTGGAAAGGAAGACAGGACATGGGCCAGAACCTGGACGACTCCAATCCAAAAAACATTCAACCCAAGATCCAAGAACATGAATTCGCTGATGACACAATTGAAGTGCCTCCGGTCCCCAAGAATGATGCTCCAAAACATGCTCTGGGCCTCTGTGGAGCCCTGTTGTGCTGACATCACCAGTGAGGAGGTATGAACACTAGTGGAGCTCATAAGGCCCCTGAAGAAAAAGCTGAACATTGTAAGACTCCCTCCACTGGGGATACACTACTCTCAGTGCTGGGCCCAGGAGGATCTGCTACAGGAGCAGAAGGATTGACAGCTGTGGTTGACAAGAAGAAAAGCCTCATGGGACTGCTGACTGAACTGGATACAAAAGATGTGGCTATCCTGCTGAGGAAGCCTGAGGCCCAGCATGAGCAGCCAGGAGGTGGAGGACCCTTTGGTGCCCTGATGCAACCAACCTGCTGCAGGCCCTGGTAGAGGAAAATATTATTTCCCCTATGAGGGACTCTCCCATTCCTGACATGGCTGGGAACAAATCAGGGCCTGATGGAGCGAGCACCTCTCCCGGAAATCAGAACAAGCCCTTTAGTGTGCCACATGCCAAGTGTTGGCTTTCTGTCTAAACTCCACCCCACAATTGCCTGGCAACAGCCAGGTATGATGCTCAACCCCACAGTTACCTGGCAACAGCCAGG
>JADRCH010000172.1:2899994-2910284 GCA_019843965.1 Rhynchomys soricoides
TCTCTCTCTCTCTCTCTCTCTCTCTCTCTCTCTCTCTCTCTCTCTCTCTGCAAGTACAGGACAGGTCCAGTTCCTGGGTCTCAGTGACTCTGTCCAAGCTCTATTTGCTACTGCTTTTAGCTGTGGATTCTTGTTCTCCCTGTGACTTTGGAGAAGGTGCCAAGCACTATACAGCTGTCTGTAGAAATGGTTTGGGGCCACACTGCAGCAGTGTGAGCTCACCTCCAACCAGAGCTCACAACAGGATCAGTAAGACACTGAGCCATAGCCTGTCCATGTCCTGCCTGACACTTGTTCCTCCCACACACAGAAGCATCCCTTGCCTGAAGGTTTATCATCATGCCCACGGCGCACTTGCCTGACTGTTTATCATCATGTCCATGGCGTATCTGCTCCCCATAGTGCTACTGAGAAGTTGTAAAATGCTTTTCCTCTTGCTGTTTTCATGTTGAAGCTTGGGCTCATTTACTTTCTGCACTGTTTTAAGGAGATTCATCTGGATTAAATAAACATTTTGCCGAGACTGTCTGAATACCAGACACTATGCCACTTGCTGGAGAATAAATGGTGACCCAGAAAGAGAAAGAAAAGTCCTACTCACATCCCATGACTTCTCTTTAGTCTGCCAGAGGGGGCACATGGGAAATGGCCTCAGCCCATAGCATGGTGACGGCAAAGCCCATCCATCTGACACAGTGAGGAAGGTCCTTGGAGGATGCACAAGGGTTTTGCATGCAGAGTCCTCCCCAAGGAGTGTCTTCACATGCAGAGAGGATGTCACAGAGTGTCTCAGGCATGCTCTGGTTGCCTCTCTAACACATCAGCATGCCAGCTACAACAGCTATGCTTTGAGGGGTGCTGACCGGCCATGCTTCCAGGCCAATTGTGTAAGAGGAAATGAAGGCAGATGTGGAGAAAGCTTAAGGGCCATTTTAAATTTAAACAGTGCTCATTGTCACAAAGGCTTCGCAGTGAGAGCAGTCTGGCTGCCTTGGAAATCTATTCCCACATGTTTATACGGGCCCTTCAAAGGCCTATTAAAGCCAGCTCTTTGATGTATGACCAGCTACTCCAGTGGTGACTCTCCGTTAAGTCAGATCTGAATTCAGTGGAGCAAGGGACAAATTGGTTGTTTTATCTAACGCTTTCAATATCAGCTCACAACGAGGAGGGGCATTCTCTCCTACTTAAAAGCTACAAGATGAGTTTGCCACCAGGATAAAGAGAATAAATATCCAGAGACGGATTGCAAAACAAAATCAGACCTTCAGTGGCTGAAGGGAGTGGACCAGAGTCACCATAGGCTCCATCTTTCTCCTCAGGGACTGCAACCAGTGGCCAGGCATGACAGCAGTTTGTGAGCATTCAGAACTCTGGGCAGAGCCTAAGAAAGGGTGTCACATTCCCGTGTCTGAGGAAGCTGCTGGTGTATGTCCTGGTGAAGGCAGATGTCCTGTACCTGGAACTGTGTTCTCTGTAATGCCTGAGGGATGGAGGTCACTAGGCTGACCATGCGGTGTGACGAAGGAGCAAGGGTACAGAATATCTCTACCCACCTATACATACATACTCAGTATTTCCTCTTGGAGTCATGGTTGCCATAGGAGCAACTTCACTCCTTGCTGTGCTCACAGCTCCATGGAGAACTGGCAGAGGCAGACAGGGAGAAAGAGACAACCCGCCCAAGGGTGGGGTCATCTTTCCTCCGATGCAGAATTGCCCGGAAACAGAGCCACCATGGAGGAAGACACATACAGACTTGATAGAGGGCAATGGGACATTCTGACTTTTAAAAAAGGCTCCTTTGGGAGGACTCCTCCTGCTCCCATCTGCAGCTGCCGAACAAAGTTGGTATTTTGTCAACTGAAACTCCATCTCAGGTCCAGAGGCTGAGTTCCCAAGTCCACCCATCAGCAGGCCTGATTTGGTGTTCCCATGAGGAATGACGACTTCGGCTGTTCACACTGGCTCGAGAATGCAGCCTTCTCCCTCATGCTCACGACACCATACCAGATATGGGTCCTGTCCAAGCCTCTCATCTTTATAGGCTTGCTGGATTAGGACCCACCTCAGGCGGATCCCATCAACGGTCAAATCTTAAAACATTCTCATCAGAGAGCAGCGAGCATTAGGGCTGCAATGTAGGAATTCAAAAGCCAGAATTAAGCCCAAAATACCTTCTGAAAGAAAACATAAGCTCTCAAAATATCTGTATAAAAATCCAAACAAAAATAAAATTTAAAAATTCTGAATTGTAAAATTCACAATGAGAAAATTAAGAAGCAGAATGACAGATGTGGGGGCGTGAGTTTGCTCTGTCACCCAGGTTAACTGGTTCACAGACATGCAGGCATACGCATATATACACATATGTACATATATGTAGATTGACATTCACTCATAACATACACATGAACACATGCATGTACACACATGCACATTTGCATGCACATACTGATCTGTGCACACGCATGCATGCATGCACACACACTACAGCAAACCAAAAACTTGTTTTGAAATGAGAGAGAAGTGGACACTAATTACTCAGGGAACTCAGAGAGTGACATTGCGTCAGTTTTTAGCCAGAAGATCGAGGCTCCACATCCACTGCCCCCTGACAATGCTTCTTTCTCAGTAACTGCTCAGCAAAGGCTTGCTGGCTCACACTGCCAGACCCTAGAATGGATTGTTTTTTAAAGGTCTACTGAGGGTGTAAATAGACCTGAATTCTGTGTTGGACATTTTGTAAAATGTAACACAATTACAATGTGTCAGACCTTTGACTTAGCATTTCACCCCTATCAGCGCCTGCTAAACAGACCTGCTTCTGTGTGACAGACCCCGAGCAGAAGGTCAGCAGTGGCATCCTTGTGAACTGTAGCAATATGTTGACACAATATGAGCTGGAAGCATTGGAATAGTTTTCATGGAAACCACATGCCGTTGAAGAAATGGGGTGGGGTGCTTCTCTGTGCATGGGTGAGACATAATTCCCGTCCATATTATTTGGAAAAAGCAAAGACAGAATCAGTGTGTTGTGATCTGTCTGTTATAGTTGGATCTAAACTGTACCCTAAAGACTCAGGAGTTGAAGGCTTGGTCTCCTCAGGCTTCGATGCTATCTCCAGGCAGCAGTGGGATCATGAGGTTCCCTGCTCCATCAAAGATTAATCACTGATGGCCTCAGAGTCTGATGTGCTTTTGGGAGGTCAATGGGACAGGGTGTGGCTGCAGAATGGGTTCTAAGAGGCATGTTTCTAGGGGCCACATCTCCTGTGGGCTGAGGCCGCTTCCAACCCTGTTGTGCAGCCTCACCAGGTTCCAAAGCAAGAGAGCCCGGTGCATGACCCCGGACTGACCCCTCTAGAGCTGAGAGCCAGATGAAAGTTCCTTTTTTGAAGTTGCTTTTCTCAGGTATTTTGCCACAGCAACAGGATGTGACACACTTTGCCATTTGTGATAAAATGTACAGCCAAGATATACATTCCAGTATTTCTGAGAGTGTAAACTGATATCTAATAATATAGGAAAATTACCCTCGAACCTGGGAAGTGAGAACGAAAGGCACCTTGCTCTTTCCACCTTGCAGACATTTCAGCCCAGCAGCCCGAGGCCAGTGTGACCCTGCTGAAGGTTGTGTGGAGGTGAGTGGGGGACCATTTGCGCTATTACACTCTGAGCTTTTAGCACTTATTTCAAATGCTTCACGATGAAAATGTAAAAATGAGCATTCAAATGTCTTTTTTCCCACTATATTTTCTAAATAAAAGATTCCCACACATCCACAGCTAAATCTGGCCCCATTTTTTGACTATGACATCTATTTTATTCAGCATTCTCTAAATCCAAAGAAAAAGAAACAACACATGCTAGCTTGAGCAAATCCAAGTTCTCTGGCTTCTGTTTCTAGAAAGTTCTGAGAGTTGCCTTCAGTCCTGATTGGGTTCAGAGGTCATAGGATATTGTCTCTCCTTTTCTTGACCTGTTCTGTCTCCACAGGCTTCCTTCTTGGCTCAGTTTGGTGTCAAACCTGTACGGATCAGCATCTCTTCTCAGTGCTATGACAGAATCTCCAGGAAAGCAACTCTTTTATGAAGAGGCTTATTCCAACTCACAGTTTGAGGGTAAGTACACCTCCAGGAAGGCAGGACGGCGGAAGCGTGAGGCAGCTGGTCCAGTTGCATCCGGTCAGGAAGCACACAGAGGTGCACAGAGATGCACAGCTAATATTCTTCGGTTCCTTTTTGACCTGATCTCTAGTCCGTGCAGTGGATCTTCCTCACTGTTCGTGATGGGTCTTTCTTTCTCAGCCAGACCTTCCTGGGACTGCCTGACACACCCCTGGGGTCTTCTCCTGGATGAGTCCCAAACCCATTCACAGCACATCTCCCACGGGATCTGATAAACAAAACACGTTTGGTTTCCTCTTTTGCAATTGCAAGACATTCCCTCCTGTGGGCTGTGGAAGTCAGTGGCCCTCCGCAGAGTGAGAAGGACTGCCATTTTCATGGCAGCTGACCTGTCATTTGCTTTTACCTTGTCGCAGGTTAGGCTCCACACCACCCAATGCTAGCAGGGACCGAGGCGTGGGGCCCGTATCAGAGATTAGCGCCTGGGAGGGTGGAAAGCAAGGCTAAATTCACTGCCTGCCTGTAGTTGAAGATGGTGGCCCTAGCCAGGACGGCTGGGCTGTCCACACCCCCCCACCCCGTGCCCAAGCAGGACTTGTGATCCATCCCTGGTTCTAGGCTTGGGAGGGAAGCTGACCCCTGGTCTCTGTGGACTTCACTCGCTGGAAAGAGTTTGTGTTTCTTACCCTCTACTTGAGGGAGAGTGGCCCAAGTCTCCGCAGCTCATGAACCCTGGGGCTTGCTGTTTCCTGCTGAGTTTTGCGTTTATTTTAATAACATTATGTGCTCGTGTTTTTCAGACCTGAACTTTTACAGTGGCAAACACTGTCGTTTGGTGACAGGGGCTGTTGAAGCCATTCCAAGCCTAGCCAATGTAACTGCCTCGGGCACACCTCCAAAGTCTTTAAATTCCATTTTCTTTCCATAGAAAAAAGTACTGAACACGGAAGATGGGTTTTTGTGCTATTATTGTACCTGAGGGGAGTCGTTTCTGATCCCTCTCAGAGAGCTGAGCTGGAGTGTGGAGAATTTGTGTGTGTTAGAGATGGGAAGGGAGGAAGGGAGGGGGAGAAGGGGAGGGAGGGAGGGAGGGAGGGAGGAGGGGAGGAGGAGAATACATGTGTGTATATGCTTTAAATAATGACTTTATTACTGTCTCCAGTTGAAGTTTTCAATTTGGGTTTTATTTTCTTACCTTCTGCGAAGTTGTGTATGCATGCATCTGTAGTTATTCCTAATGGCATTAAACAGTGATTTGTTCTAAAAGACACATTAAATGGTGTCAAATTTACGGTATTCAATTTACCACTAGCAACAAGAGCTCGGGGGCGAAAGCTGAGATTTCTCTATTGGTTTTTTGTTTTTGTTGTTGGTTTTTTCTCCTTTTTAAAACTGTGATCTATGATTTATTCAACATCAAATTTAAGCAGGTGGAGGGAAGTTCATAAATATGAGATCGAACAAAGACAAAAAGTTAGGAAAATGATTCATAAACAAAATGAGAATGGTATAATCACATATAAATTATTAGAATACACCACTTCGAAACTTGAGTAACACAATAACTCAATTGAAATTGTCAGTAGGGTGTTCATTATTAATTCTACCAAGCAGAAAGAAGAATCAATGATCTTTTTTTTTAATTTTCTTTTTTTTTTATTTTCATACTTTATTTACATTTCAAATGTTTCCCCCTTTCCAGATCTCCCCTTTGGAACCTCCCCATTCCCTCCGCCCTCCCCCTGCCACTATGGGGATAGTCTCTAACCCACCCTCCCCCCCCCCACCCACTCTCGTCTCCCCTCCTTGTCATTCTCCTATACTGGGGGATCTAACACCCTCAGGCCCAAGGGCCTCTCCTCCCCCTGATGGATAACAAGACCCTCCTCTGCCACATATGTGGCCAGCACCATGGGTCCCTCCATGTGTATTCTTTAGTTGGTGGATCAGTCTCCAGAAGTATCGGGGGGGGGGGGGAAGAGGTCAGGCCAGTTGCCACTGTTGCTACCTCCCTGGGGCCGCACACTCCCTCAGCTCCTTCAGTCCTTTCTCCAAGCCCTCCATCTGGGACCTCACACTCAGCCCTACTGTTGCTGTGAAGTGACTCTTGGGTATTTCAAAACTTTTGGGCTAATAACCACTGTTTTGTTTTTTCTTAATCCTCCTGATGTAACCAAGGGTGTCTTCAAAGATTACTTGATGTATTAGGTTCATTTCTTCCAGTTGTCTTTAGTTTGGGGGTTCTGGGTTCTTTTGTTTCTCAAGGCTTTAGAATGTATAAAGTATATATGGATTTCAGATACTCAGAAATCTATTTTGACCCCCTCCTCAAAATTCTGCTGTTTCCTTTTGATTTAGGAGCTTCTAAAGTCAGTATATTCACACTTTGGTTTCTGTGCATCTGTTGGGCTTTCTTATGTCCCAAAGGAGGAGAAAAGTGTTTCCCAGAGGTGACTTTTAACATGTCACATTTCTGAGAGGCCTCCTCAAAACCATGCTGGAGAAATTGTCAAGGGGAGCATATGATTAACCTGCTATCACGTGTCTTAGGTGTCTGTGCGAAGATATTCTCTCCTTTCCTTCACAGTAAGCATTGGAGGTGATTGGCACTTGGAGACATCAAGCAGTCCACAGGGTACCCAGGCCCTAAACCTGAAAATGCCCTCATGACTCTGAGAAGAAGCTGCATGCCAGGTGACTCAGAACATGATCTCCAGCAGGGCAAGGGCATATGTACCCTGTGCTGAAGCACAGCCTTCGAGCTGGGTCGGACACATGGCACCTGACACATTCGCTACATGGAAAGAGGACATGTTTTGTTTGCCTTGGGAACCAGAACCTTCATGGTTGCTGACTGAAGGTACAGTGTGCTTTTACCTTGACTTATAAGTTTAGAAAATATATAGGTAAAATATACAAGGAAGAGACTGAATAAACACCTAAGATCTCTGAACAATATCAGAGCAAATGTCACAATTAAGGCGCAATCAAGTATCTTTGAGTCTGTGATATTTGTACTCTGTAGCCTATCCAAAATAGAAACTGATACAGAGAATAGATGGGGGCACAGTCTAGAATTCTCCCGCAAAGCACATTCAAGGGTGTAGGAAAGGGAGCAGCACTCTTCAGAGGGTTCTGAAACCAATCAGAAGAGTGGCTCTCAGATAACTTGAGCAGTGATGCATAGTATAGTCTCTACAATTGTTTTAATATTCAGAAGTCATCAGTGCTTCAATATTTAGTGGAGACCACTCCACCAAACAATATAAGCACTTATCCAAACATTTTCCCCATGTAAGTTTTATTTTTGACTAATGTCCTTCAATTCCTTGTAGGAAGCTTTGGATGAGCCAAACCATGGTGCTAAGCGAATCCAGTGTGGGGTTGTTCTAGTTTGCTTTCTGTTGCTGTGATATACACTGTGACTGGAAGTGACTTGGATAGAGAAGAGTCTATTTTAGTTTATGCTGCTGGGTAATAGTGTCTGACTGAGAGAAGGTTAAGAGGAACTTAAGGCATGAACCTGGAGCAGAAGCTGGAGGAACACTGCTTTCTGGCTTGCTGTCTAGCTTGCTCCCTCATGCTCAGCTTGCTTTTTTATATGGCTAAAGCCCATCTGCCTAGGGTTGGTTCCTCCCACAGTGGGCAGGGCCTTCCCTTATCAACCATGAGAGAGAGAGAGAGAGAGAGAGAGAGAGAGAGAGAGAGAGAGAGAAGGAATGAAAGAAAATCCTCATAGACATACCCACAGCTCACCCTGATCAAGATAATGTTTCAACTGAGGGTCCGTCTTCCTGGGTAACTATACTATGTGCCAAATTGACAATAAAAAATACCTAGCAAAAGGATAGTTAAAAATAATAAATCAATGTTGGCTTATTAGCTACAGGATAATAGAAGAAGAACCTGGTCATGAGGCATGTAGGATTCACTATCTTTATGATATTTTTATAAATACCAAAGTATTCTAAAATACTTTCTTACTAAGTTTAGTAACAATGAAAACAGTGCAATAATCCCCTATGAGGAGCCCAGACCCAAATATTTCAATGGTAAATTCTACCCCAAAATTAAATATGCTCTTAGTCACAAACCTATCATTTTCCAAATCATCCAAAAATAGAATAGAGATGTCCTTGTGAGTGTTCATTGTCAGCTTGGCACAATCAAGAGTCACTCAGGAAGAGGAAGTCACCATTGTGGGATTTCCAAGATCAGACTGGCCTGCAGCCCTGTCTGTGGTGCATTATCTTGATTGTGTATTGATATGGGAGACCCAGCAGGAATAGAAACCCTGACTAAGACACATTTCAAGCATGTAGACATGGAAGCCTTCAACAAAACGCTCCCCAAAGCCAGCAAGGTTTAAAAACAACCATGTAGATCATGTGACTGAGTGGTATTGGGCTCAAAATGCAAGGTTGGTTCAGTTTCCAATGTATTTGACACACCACACCATTTTAGCAGGATGAAGGATGCAAGGGAACCATGACATGGCCGCTTTAACAGACACAAGGCAGCTGAGGAAGTTCTTGTCAAAAAAAATCTGACAATCCAGGAATGGAAAGAAACTTTGTGTCATAAAAACCCACAACTTGCTCCAAATCTAATAAATACTAAATTATTTTTAGTACTTAGATAAATTTTTTTCATTAAGTCATTTTCTTAGTCAGGGTTTCTATTCCTGTACAAAACATCATGACCAAGAAGCAAGTTGGGGGGAAAGGGTTTATTCAGCTTACACTTCCACATTGCTGTTCATCACCAAAGGAAGTCAGGACTGGAACTCAAGCAGGTCAGGAAGCAGGAGGTGATGCAGAGGCTATGGAGGGATGTTCCTTACTGGCTTGCTTGCTTTGGCTTGCTGAGCTAGCTTTCTTATCCAGCCCAAGACTACCAGGCCACAGATGGTACCACTCACAAGGGGCCCTCCCCCCTTGATCACTACTTACAGCTGGATTTCATGAAGGCATTTTCTCAAGGGAGGCTCCTTTCTCTGTATGAACTGCAGCCTGTGTGAAGTTGACACAAAACCAGCCAGGACAGGTATTATGAACCAAACATGGGATTTTCCTCGTCTGAGGTCACAGTGAAGTTCTTCTGAGAGGAATTTTAAAAAGAACTAAACCAAATGAAAAGATCTTTAATGGATCTCTAATGGATCTCTAATGGATCTCGAATGGATCTCAAATGGATCTCGAATGGATCTCTAATGGATCTCTAATGGATAACCCATGCTCACAAATCAGAGGATTGGGATGCCAGCTAAACACTGATGACCGGCAGCTTCAAGGCCATCTCCATCAAGTCCCCAGTCTCTGTTTTTTTTTTCAGAGAATCCTCACAATGGCCACCAAGGTACATGTGGATGTGTAAAGGACACAAAGCAGCAGAGGTGGCCTTGAAAAATGAGAGCCAACATTTAGGGCACACATCAGCTCATTTCAAACTTACTGTGCAGCCTCTAAAATCAAAACTATGCTGCATTCTTATAAGGAGAGACATATAGACCAGCGAGCTAGGTGGGAAAGAAGAGAGAGAAAACCATACCTTATACATTACACATGTATGATTTATACACTTGTGTCAATCTGGAGAATGCTGGGTCAGTGAGATATAATGCCTTAAAACAAAATAAAACAAAAACACGATGAAAACCTACTACAATGAAACTACATAAAGAATTCAATTATATCTCCTTGTGTACCCAAATTGGGGTCATTTTCTCTCACCTATCCTCATCCCACCTAAAACAGTCTAATTATAAAAGGCAGAAAATGATTTATTCAACATGGTCACATTGGGAAGAGGAGTAAAAAGACTCGAGCACGCTCTCCAGTCCATCTCTAAGGTCCTAAAAAGAGGGCCAGGGGAGGCACATCTACTTGGTCCTGAAAAATGGTCTCATGAGTTGTGGGAACTTCCCAGGAGTTAAGTCTGCCTCCCCGCTCCCCTGACTATCTGGGGGCTTTTCCTTCTTTCAATATGAGATTCTGGGAAAACCCTGTGTCATGGGGTTCACTGTGTCTGGTAGCCAGATGGAGAGACACGGGCTTCTCTTTAGGTTATCTTCATCTCTACCAGGTCATTTGCAAGCCATGTTTGACCACTGTAGACACTGTGATGGAGCACTGCAGACACTGTGATGGAGCACTGCAGA